>QLSR01000174.1:242056-322217 GCA_031780015.1 Citrullus colocynthis
AAGAAAAAAACCCCCCCCCCCCCCCCCCCCCCGGAGAAACGGTATAGTTCCTTTGCTTTAACTGTAATAAACCTGAGCATATGGCTAGGAACCGTAGGAACAGGTGTCGTCCTACTGGGCAGGCGAACTTGACGGAAGAGTCGTTAGTGGCCATGGTCAGAGAAGTAAATGTGATCGATGACTCTAAGGGGTGGTGGATAGACATTGGTGTAACACGCCATGTTTATTACAATCTTAGCTTATTTAAAACTTATAATGAAACTAAGGATAAAAATATTTGTTAGGGGATCACCACTCGACGAAAGCTGCTGGAATTGGCAAGGTGGAGCTGAAATTTACCTCTAAGAAGACTCTCACTCTGAAGGAGGTCTTACACACTTCGGAGATAAGGAAGAATCTAGTCTTGGGATATCTCCTCAATAAGGTTGGTTTTACTCAAACAATAGGGGCAGACCAATTTACCTTTACCAAAAATAATGTATTTGTAGAAAAGGCTTATGCAACAGAAGGCATGCTTAAGTTAAACCTTGATATCAATAAAATAAATTCTTCTGTTTATATGTTGTGTTCTTTTAATATCTAACATGCTAGACTTTGTCATGTTAATAAACAGATAATTAGTAACATGAGTAGGTTGAAAATGATTCCTAAGTTATCCATGAATGATTTTGATAAATGCAAATTTTGTAGTTAGGCTAAAATAACCAAAACTTTGCATAAATCTGTACGTATGGGAATCTTAGCCTCTGAATTTAATTCATTCAGACCTAAGTGAATTTGATGACATCTTGACTAGAAATAGTAAAAGATATTTTTATCACTTTTATTGATAACTGTTTTGACTTTACATTCATATATTTGTTGAAAAATAAAAGTGATGTGTTTGATGACTTTAAATTATTTGTGAATGAAATAGAAAATCAACATAATAGGAAAGTAAAGAGACTTCGTAGTGATAGGGGAACTAAGTGTGACTCAGACAACTTTAACAAATTTTATAATTCACATGGAATAATACACGAAAAGATTGCACCTTACTCTCCTGAAATGAACGGTAAAGCTGAAAGGAAAAATAGAACTCTAGTCATGCTAGTAGTTGCTATTCTTCTTAATACAAAAGTTGTGTCTTATTAGTGGGGTGAAATAATCCTTACAGTGTGTTATGTTCTAAATAGAATACCAAAACCAGAACTTCACCCTACAAAGTTCTTAAAAGTAAAAGACCAAACCTATCCTACTTTAGAACTTGGGTTTGTCTAGCCTTTGTAAGAATTCCAGACCCTAAAAGGAGAAAACTTGCCAGTAGAGCCTATGAGTGTGCCTTTATAGGTTATGCAGTAAATAGTAAAGCAGTGGTCATTGAGTCAAATGACGCTGACTTCTTTAAGGATAGATTTCCCTTTAAATCTAGAAATAGTTGGGGCACGAGCTCCAATAGTCTTTCACTAGTTAGAAATCCTACCTCATCTGAAGAAACTAGCCTTGAGCCTAGAAGGAGCAAAAGGTCTAGGACTGTTAAAGACTTTGGGAACGACTTCCAAACCTTTAGCATAGAAGAAGACCCAAAAGACCTAAAGGAAGCCTTGTCCTCAGTAGATGCCAACTTATGGCAAGAAGCTATAAATGATGAAATGGCCTCTCTTGAGTCAAATAGGACTTGGCACCTAGTAGACCTCCCCCTAGGTTGTAAGGCCATAAGATGCAAGTGGATACTAAAGAAGAAACTCAAGCCTGATAAAATAATAGACAAGTTTAAAGCCAAGTTGGTAGCCAAGGGCTTTAGATAGAGAGAAAACATAGACTTCTTTGTCACCTTCTCCCCTGTCACTAGAATTACTTCAATCCGTGTGTTGTTTTCTCTCGCTTCCTTAAATAACTTCATAGTACATCAGATGGATGTAAAGACCGCTTTCCTAAATGGTGAACTAGAAGAAGAGATTTATATGGAACAACCTGAAGGCTTTATTGTCCATGGTCAAGAGAACAAAGTTTGTAAGTTAGATAAATCTCTCTATGGCCTGAAACAAGCTCCTAAGCAATGACATAAGAAGTTTAATGACTTAATCATTTCCAAAGGTTTCAAGGTCAATGAAAGTGACAAATGTATCTACTATAAGATTGAGAACAGTCTCTACACAATCTTATGTTTGTATGCAGATGATTTGTTAATCTTTGGGTCAAACTTGCACGTTATAAATGACGTGAAGTCCATGTTGTGTGTAAACTTCGATATGAAAGACTTAGGAGAAGCAAATGTAATCTTAGGCATAAAAATTACTAAGTCTGAAAAGGGAATTTCCTTGGATCAATCTCACTACGTAGAAAAGACTCTTAGGAAATATAATTACTTAGATTGTAAACCAGTATGTATCCCTTATGAACCTAGTGTAAAGTTGTTCAAGAACACTGGTGACAGTGTTAATCAATTCGAGTATGCGAGCATCATAGGCAGCCTTAGGTATGCTGCTAATTGCATTAGACCAAACATAGCTTATGCCGTAGGTTACTATGTAGGTTTACAAGCAGACTTAGTATAGAGCATTGGAATGCTGTAGAAAGGGTTATGAGGTACTTAAATAAAACCCATAACCTAGGATTAGACTATCAAAAGTTTCCCGCTGTTCTGGAAGGATACAGCAATGTTGATTGGAACTCCCTCTCAAATGACTCAAAAGCTACTAGCAGATATATCTTCAATATAGCAGGTGGAGCGGTTTCTTGGAAATCTAAGAAACAGATAATCTTAGCTCAGTCAATGATAGAGTCAGAAATGATAGTACTGGCAACAGCCAGTGAAGAAGCGGGCTGGCTTAGAAGTATGCTATCAGAGATTCCCTTATTGGAAATACCAGTACCAGCCTTTTTGATCCATTGCGATAGTACTGCAGCAATTGCAAAAGTTCAGAACTGTTATTACAATGGAAAAAGACGACAAATACATCGTAAGCATAGTACCATTAGAAAGTTCCTCACTACTGGTGCAGTTAGATTGGATCATATAAGAACTAATAAAAACTTGGTAAATCCTTTGACGAAAGGACTGGCCAGAGAAAGGGTTTTCAAAACCTCAGAAAGGATGGACTCTTGCCTATAGAGAGATGAATCACCTGTAAGGTAAACGAAACCTATAGGCTGGAGATCCCTAGAAATAGGTTCAAAGGGTAATAATTGATCACAACTGATATAAAGTGAATCATGCAAAAGTAAACACTAAGTTCTCTTCCTATGACCTAGAGTCTTAGCATGATATCCTGAAGTGTATGAAAGGTTGAACTTAGTTCTTAATGAGATCTATACTTGATTTTAGGTGGAGTACCTAGCTATAGAAGTACCCCTAATAGACTCACCTATGTGAATGTGGAAGTGAGGGCCGTTTCCTATGGAATTTTTAGGCAAATTCTCTAAAGCATTCATTAGACTGGGATACACGTGCAAGGCCTTAAAGCACGGGCTTTCGAACTACACCCTAGTAAAGCTGTGTGTGAGATGTTGTTAGAGATAGAGTTCAAAACTAAGAGTTACTCTAGTTTGTTCTAAATCATCTTCACTACGTAAAGTTTCAAGTCGTAAGACACCTTTGCCTATGCACAACGTTATACATATTGCTCGATGAATAAATGTTTTCCTGTTTTCAAAAATTTTTCAAATGGGAGATTGTTGGTGAAAAATTGGTTGAAAAGTTGTTTTTAAGATAATAATAAAGGAGATTTGGAAAAGTGAAGATACCACATCGATTAATATTGAAGTGGGATCTCTCTTTATTAACTCCTCTATTCACCTTTGGGTTTGGGCACCAAGGGCTACCCATGTTTTAGAAGGGTGAGGAGATAGGCCATGCTGGGCTTATTAGGATCTCCATACACACCCGCGCTCCGCCACCGCTCGTCCGGTCGGGCGTGGCGTGGCTAAAGAAGGAAAGTTCTATAATTTTTATATTTTTTAATAACAAATATATATATATATTAGTCTTCTTTTCTTTCCACGTGCCTGGTCGAAAGAAGTCAAAGTGGTTCCTAGCCGCATGCACACATCCAGTGGAGGAGGTGCCTCCATTTGTCTGACTAAGTAGGAGTTGTGCATAGATAGTTGGTCTTCAGGGACTATAAAAGCTGCTCCTCCCCTCACTTCTAAATTATTTTTTTTCACTTCATTCCATGTCCTTCCTTCTCCCAAAATAAATTCTCTCAAAATTTTTCTCATGATTTTTATTATTTTCATCACGTTTTCGGAGAAAAGTTTAAAGGGTGTCAGATTTTCAATCGGGTTAGGTGCAATTTCCGTTTACTGTTTTTTGGTTGTTTTTTCCTAGGGACAGCTTGGCTAGTTGTTGAATTGCTTGCACTCTACTAGAACTGCGAAACCTCTTAAAGAGAACGAGCTCCGCGACTTAGTCTTTCACGAGTTTCTGTTTTGCAGATTCTATACGTGTTGTTCGTTCATGACGATTGTTGTTCATGCTATCAATAGTTGTCATTTGCTGTCCATCATAGTAGCTATTCCAACAAATAGGTTTTCCTAGAATGATTATTTAATTTTTTCTTTTTTTTGTTAATTGTGAAACAACTTAAAGTTCCTTAGTTTTTCTTTGTAACGATTCATGAAATAGAAAAATAGAAGATGAATGAGTTACTTTTAATAGACTTCTTTGTAATCCTTGTTAGGACTGGTGTGTCCTAAATCTCTTGGGTCTTGTAGTTTTGTAAATTGCACATACATTTTATTTATTGAATAAAATAAGTAGATATTTAATTTATTTCATACATTAACTCAATCCAATAAACTAAGATTCCATGGTTATTTTATGTAAACTTAAACATGTATGTGGTTGACATACAAGGTTGGATCATGTTTAAGTAATAATCAAAAGGTCTGTAGTATAGGAATAAGATTGGATGTCTTATTTTGGTAACACTACGGATATGGCTCACTTTGTAATTGTTACAAAAAGTTGTAAAGTGTTACAAATGATTTGATCCTAATTGTTCATATAGAGACATGTAAGTTAGGGTATCCTATGTAAAGAGTTTGTATAAGACCGGATTGCAAAATGTTTAATTTCTCTTTGTAATGTCGTTAACTGTAGAAATTAACATTTCATAGGATGATTGTAGGTAACTCAACCTGAATCCTGAGTGAGTTACAAACTCCTGTCTTTGAGGGCAATCCTTTAATCTGTGTGGGTGAGAGTGGTCAAATCGCCGACTCAATAAGTCTACCATTTTGGGGATTTGTCTGATTAGGGAGCTGGGAACATATCTTCTTCACAAGATAGAATTCACTCCTTCCCATGTTTAGGGTAAGTAGATAAATTATCCCCTTAAGGGCTGATTATTGGTTTTGAACAATGAGGCCTCACCCTCTCACTGGCCTGAGAGAGGTTAGTTTATAGTTGGACTATAAACAATTTATTCAGTAGAGGGATCAATGGTACTTAAAGAGTTAGATATAACTATAGGAGTAAAACAGTAATTTGACCCAGTTATAGTTATAAGTAATTTGTGAAGGATCGACCTATTGTTTATTAGTAAATTCCGTGGACACAGAAATATATCCATAGTGCGAAGAGTGCAACTGTAAGTCTTTAGTGGACTGACCTACATTTAATGAATATTAATTAATTTAATTAAAGATTTTAATTAATTAATCTCATATCATTGGAGCTTTTAATTGATAGGTCCATAAGGTCCCCTTGCTAGCTCATTAAGGCTTTGTATAAGAATCAAATATTTTTGATTAATTTGAAATGTTCAAGTTAATAAGGGAGTTAATTGTATATGATACAATTAGTATAGTGTATATAGATACATTATAATGTAAAGTTAATTTTGAATGAGATTCAAAATTTTATACTTTATGTTATAAGAGAGATAGATATTTAAATAAGATTTAAATATTAATTATATGAATGAGCTTCATATAAAAACTATAGGTTAAAATTAATATGAATGAGAATTCATATAAAAAAGCTATAGGTTAAAATTAATATGAATGAGATTCATATTAAAACTATAGGTTATGTGAGAGAAGGTTATTTGAATATGATTCAAATTAAATTAAATATATGATATTTAATTTATTAATTGTTGATTAATTAATTTTATTTTATTATATATTAACTATGATTTAATATATTATAATTGAATTAATATTAATTTTATTTTAATATTATTATTAGTAAAACTAACTCCCACTACACATAGTGGGAAGTTATTAAATTCTCTCAAGATATCTCTCTTCCTTTTCAATCTCTTCTTCCCTTACCAAAATCAAGAGAGGCTACCACTGCTCTTGGTTCTTCTTGAGAATAGAAAGGAAGACTTGTTGGTGGTGTCTCAAGAGGATTCTTATATTCCTTGTTAAAGAAAATTTTCTTCTAGTTCGTGATTTGGTGAGAAAGAGAAAAGATTACAAGAAGATGGCCTTCAAAGGTAGAGAACTTCAAATTCTTAATTTCTTCTTTTGGCATGCTATATTTTTGGTTTATCCAAGTTTTCTCTTCTCTGCAACTGTGATATCCCAAATTTTCAAGTAATTTTTTTTTAAAAAAATTAATTATGATTTGGATTTGATTCAATTAGTGGAAAAATTGAATTTATTTGGGGGAGATTTAAAAGTTGGATTTAACGTGAAGATTTGAAATTGGGTGAGATTTAAGAACTTAATTAATTTAAGAAAATATGAGGATAAGTTGGAATTGAATTTAAGTTGAGGAATTGATTTGTTAGGAGATATTTTGGTTAAATAAATCATTAAGTGGTGATTGAAAAAGATTTGATTTGATGGGTTGAGGAATATTAAACTAAATAAGTTGGGAAAAGGAAAAGGAAAATTTAAATATATATATATATATATATATAGGGTTTTGGAAAAGGAAAAGGAAAGAGATTTAAAGGAGTATATATATATATATTTAAGCCCATCTTGGATTCCATTGGATTTTGATATGCAATCCACCGCCCAACTGCTCTCTCCGTTCAGCTTCGCCGGCATTATTCATTTTCGTGGGATATGCTGGGATTTCAAGATTTGGTTAGACCATGATGGTTTTGGTAAGTATCTTTGATTTTCTTGTAATTTCGCGAATACCCATTGGTCTTTGTTTTAATTATCGTTACCCATTGGGTTTGGGTTTTAGATTGAAGCTTCGAAGGATTTTGAAACTAGAAGCAAGCTGTCCAAGCAGGTTAAAAGGTCCATTTTGGTTGGACCCATTATTTGAAGTATGGAAGATGACTGCGACCGTTGCACTTTGGGTAAGAGATTTGGTCACCCTTATGTTGGGTCTTAGATCCGTGAGGGCTTTGGAGAAGGTCGAGATTGGAGGAGCTAGTGGTTGGGAATCTGGAATTGGGTGTTTTAATTGGCTTTGGCTTTGGCCGTTTTTAGGAGTATTCTTAGGTAAGGGACTTACTACGGAGTTTATGTTGATGCTCATGGTTACTTATTGACTGAATTATGGTTATTGTACAGACTGGATTATTGCATTGGCTGGTCATGGTTATTGTGTTCACTGGTATGATGGTTAATTAACTTATTACTATGGACTGGAAACTCTGGTTGATTATGATAGTGATGGTTGATTATGTTTGTGATGACTGCTATGTCACAGTGATTGTTATCCTATTTATCATGCCCTATACCCTATTGGAGTGAACCTTTGGGTACACTGATTATGATTATGATTATGACTACGACAGGTGGAATCACCACCTATGTTTATGTTTATGACTATGACTTTTGGGATCCCTGCGTGGCTTCGGGTTCGTTACTTATGCCTATGCCTATGCTTATGTTGGGTAAACGGGTGCACATGATAAAAGAATAACAACCTCACCTAGTAGGCCTAGTAGTGGGTCACTTACTGAGTATTTGTACTCATTCTTTTCATGTTATGTTTTTCAGGTAAAGGAAATGACACCTCGGCGAATGATGAAAGAAAACCTTGATCTTTCCATTGGACTAGTCAGATGCTTCCCCACAAGAGATTTCATGTTTTCATCTTTAAGAATTTTGGTCATGTCATTTGGATTCAGAACTTTTTTTTTTTCTTTTAAAATTCTCACGGTCATATGATTTATGCGAGTTTCCTATTTTATTGAAATTGTACAAGGGGTACCCCGATTAAAGATTTTCGGTTATTTGAATTTTGCAAAAGATATTTATTTTAATCAAAAAGTTGTTTTGATTTTTTTTTTTTTTTTGTAAAATTATGAAAAGGAATCGTTTTAAATATATGCATGCATATAGTGACTACCTAGTTCAAGTCCTAGGAAGTCGGGTCGTTGCAGCAATTTTATGTTTTTTGAAAGAAAATTATTGGCATATGACGATCACTCACTTTTGCTGAGGATTCAATTCCTTCAAAAACTCTCTCTTGTTGCCATGCTAAAATCAATTTGCATTCTCCTATCCATTGCCACATATTATGACTATGAAATATGGCAAATTGATGTCCACACTACTACAAAATTTGATATGGACTATGGCCATATAACTTTGGATTCTTGGATTAGACTATGGGTTTGTGACCATGGTCTATTCCAGTATAGTCTATAGGATATACCACGATTAATTTTAGCCATGCTCTATACCATGGTTAATGTTAACTGTGGTCATTATCGATAAAGCATGACTAACTATAACCAGTCTATACCAATAAACCACAAAAAAGATAGTCGTGGTCTATCACTAAAGACTACGGTTGACATCAATTGTATTATATACCAATAGACTACCATCAAATTCTAGTTCATCCAAATTATATCAATTAAATGAAATCTTCAATTTACTCGAACAAGTTTAACTTTAATAAACTAAAATCCAATCAAATAATATACATAAATGAAAGATAAGTATACAATAACTTAGAAAGGCACTAAAACTATTATACATCATTTTTCGTAAAAGTATTTTGGAAAAAATTGTTCCAATTCATGGCGTACTTCAACAATCTCAACTTGAGCAAGTATCCTTCTTTTTCAACCTGATAAATTGAAGAAAAAAAGGGGAAAAAAGATAAATGTTAGAATGTGTGATTGTGAATGATTCATAAAAAACTATGGTCGCACGGGATGGTTAGAGGATTTGAGGATCTAGTTTCTGATCCTGTGTCAGAGTTAAAACCTCATGGATGGTCAAGAGGTTGCCAGATATCTAGTTCCTGATCCTGTGGGAAGTATCTCTTGTGGGATAGTCAGAGGACCAACGGGTCTAGGTTTTGATCCCTCGGAGATCAAGCTATGTGCATATAGGGAACAAATTCACTTGTTGGGTCAGAGAGAGAGCCAAAAGAAGTATGGTACCGGATAAGCTTCGTGTTTGAAGTTTGAGTAAATAGCCTCGATTATGGTTAAATATGTTTTTATTTCATCTACATTGTGATGTTATAAAAGGATTGTAAGTACCCTAGTTGTTTATTGATCACTCACCGGGCTTTGTAAGCTCATCGTTTTCTTTTATGTTTTCCTTTTTCAGGTAGCAGAAGAGTTCTTATTCTTGTGCAAAGTCGAAGTCTACCATGCCATAGCATAGTATATTAAATTTAGGGTTGGATATTAAGTTATGAAACATTTTATACTATATACAAACCCTAAGTTGTTTCATTAAATAAAAGTATTCGTTATGTTTATGCATGTTTTAGCATGTAAAGATAACTAAAAAGGGATTGTTGATATTACGAAAGGGTAAAATTGGCTATCTTTACGTCCCTTCTCAAGTTTAAAAGGGTAACTTGGGAGGGGGGTGATACTATGTGCAAAGAAAAAAAGATGAAATTCTGACGACAATGATAGACATGCTCGTGACGGTTAAGTCTTTGGAACTCCGCGGCTACCTGGGGGAAAAAGAATACATATGGAAAGTGAGCTGGAATAGCCCAGTGAGTGACAAGTTTAGAAAATCTTAACATGCTTATAACTATTGAATAATAGCTTCAAACATACTTTAATAAATATGCTAAGAAAACTTAGTAGCATAACAACTCAAAGCTTTCAGAAACTCAACAACATTACATGTTAGAAAACTAGCATTCTTGGCGTTCATGGTTATAAAACATCCATTAAACATAATTAAATCATTCAACCACCACATAGATGTATCTGAACCTTAGTTGACGTGGAACAAGATCAACACACTGAACATCGGTAACTTAGTTGTTGTAGAGCAAACTAAATACAAACATCGTCCATATTTTCTTACGTGCATGTAGAATTGCCCCCAAATAGCCTAACACCTCTGCACATGACCCAAAGCCTTAGGTGCACCTAGGTGGGTTCCAAAGACATTTCTAAATGTCTTCTCCTTGCCCTTCAGCATCAGATACTTGGGCTGCCCAAATGCCTTCGCCTTGTCCTTCAGCATCGGGTCCCTAAGTAACATTCAACTAGGATACAAGCAGGTTACATTGCAAACATACATAACATGCTTTAATACTTAAAACACATTTTAAACCTCACATGCTTGCAAATACTTTGAACACATATTATGCTTATAAACATACTTTACAAAGCAAACTTGCATACTTTAACATTTCATGCTTGAAAACTCTTAAACTTAAAACATATTTGTACTTCCATGCTTTAAACACATTTCTATATCTTTAAGTTCATAAACAAGCTCGTAAAACTCATAGTAAGACCACTTTGTAAGACTTACAAATAAAATCATATTTTGATAGCAAATCTCATCCAAACATGGAAAGTTTCATAAACATAAAGGACTCTATTCAACATAGAAAAACATCCTTTTAACTATTTAAGAAATATTTTAAGTAAAATTTGTCACTCACTAATCCCTTTTTGGTCCTTCGTGTCACGCCCCCTCCCAGGTACCCTTTAACCCAAGAGAGAGTGTGAAGACAGTAGACACCGACCCTCTCACGACATCCATTGCCAACCCTAAACCTTAACTATTACCTGATAAACAGTTACACAATATTTTAACAACATAAATAAAACCAGGATTAAGTTATCACGACCAAAAGTGTTATAATTACAATAGCTTCTCTCGACTCCCTCAACCCTCACTATATGTGCAACACTTGGTTAAGTTCAAAAATTTACAATTTTTAAGTTACTAGACACTAAAGACGGGCCCAGACGAGAATCTTGTGTAGGTTAACTGTCATGGTCATGCTTGTCCAGGGTGTGTTGCCTGTGGCTGCATGCCCACGTCGACCCCTTTTTATCATGCTTTCATGTTATGTACTTTATTTTACTAGTTAGTTTACTTTCCTAGTACTTCTCTTTGTAAGTAACCGCTTACCACTTTGCATGTGCAAGGGTGGCAATTCCACAATTGTTTAGAATGTACTATATGGGGGTGAGACTAACCACCAAATCCTAATATCCGGAGTTGTGAGCTATAAAGCCGTTGTTGTTCCTTTTTGCTTTCTAGTCTTACAACATATTCTAATTTCTCAAACATGCTTCCAAACGTTTGCGAAAACCTTTTCCTTTAACCTATTTTCTAAAACCATTTTCTCTCGAAACGAGGTGGATGTTACAAGAGGCACTCGGTGTGCCGTAGGCGATCAGAATTTAATCTGGCTGACTTGTTCGTGAGCTAGAACAAGTGCCGCACAATCATTTAGCAAGACGCGAAGTTGCGATTGTGACAGTTGGTATCAGAGCGCAGTTGGCTCATAAGAGAGAAGGCCAGAATCATGTTGACCGCAAAATAGCTAAACAAGTCCCAGGTGGACCGATTGGTAGAGATAGAAGAGCAAATGCTCTATCTGAGAGAAGCCCCAATGCCATCCGTTTCCTGGAAACGCGAGTACAAGAGATCTCTGAGAAGGCTGAAGGGATCGATGAGGTCGCTGGCCGCTTAGACGGGATGCCCGTCAAAGAGTTGATGTTAAGGGTTGAGACCCTAGAGACACAAGCTACGAGACCCAGTAGCTACGAGCATGGAGATAGCTCGTCTAGCTCGGTGGCCCATGTGGAGGAACGGGTCGAAGAGCTCGACAACACCCAGAAGGCGATAATCCAGATGGTTACCGAGTTATCAGAAGACTTTCGGACTACACTAGACGTTGTCAGGACAGAGATTGCAGACGTCAGTGCGAGAGTGAATCTCACCATGAGAGCGGTGGGAAACCAAACCCCAGCTGAGGGTGTGGTCCAATTCAACCGGGTGAAAATACCCAAACCTAAGCCCTTCTGTGGGGCTCGAGATGCAAAAGCTCTAGAAAACTTTATTTTTGACATGGAGCAATATTTTAGAGCCGCAAATACAACTACTGAAGAGTCAAAAATTACCTTGGCGACAATGCACCTGGCAGACAACGCCAAACTGTGGTGGAGGTCCCGTTATATGGACATACAAGAGGGTCGCTGCACTATCGATACTTGGGAGAGACTAAAACAAGACTTGCGTTCTCAGTTCTTCCCCGAAAATGTCGAGATCATAGCCCGACGAAAAATCCGAGAGTTGAAGCACACATGCCTTATCGGAGACTACGTGAAATAGTTTGCAGGCCTAATGTTAGACATACGTGACATGTCCGAGAAAGGCAAAGTGTTCTGCTTTGTCGAGGGCTTGAAACCATGGGCCAAGGCGAAGTTGTATGAACAGAGAGTAGAGGACCTCACGTCTGCCTACGCAGCCGTCGAACGACTGTTTGACCTCAGCAACGACTCTCAAGACTCTAGACAACAGTCGACATCCTTTAGCGAGGGAAATAAAAACAGTCGTGCAAGTCCTCCCCGAAATGTTGGAGGAGACAAAGGCTGGGGTGGAGACCGAAAACCCTATCAGCCCCCTCAACAAAGGAATGGGAATAGTTGGCGGGGACTCAATCAACAGAACAGTCAGTTTCGACCCTTATAGTGCTTCATCTGCAAAGGACCACACAGGGCGGGCGAGTGTCCAAAGGGGACTGCATTCAACGCTTTCCAAGCCGCCCTGGCTATTGAATCGAATGACCAAACCGAACAAACAGACACTGAGAGCCCACCAACAGAGGAGGGGGACACCCAGCGCATGGAGGCATTGAAATTCCTGTCATCTCTCCAAAGAAAGATAAAAGAGACCAAAGAGCTCGTCGAATGAGGCTCATGTATGTAGACACCTGGGTCAACCAAAGATCGGCCAAGAGTACCATGGTCGACTCTAGGGCCACCCATAACTTCATGACTGAAACAGAAGTCCGCTGGTTAAACCTAAGATGGGAGAAAGACGCCAGGAAGATGAAAGCTGTCAATTCAGCAGCCCTACCCATTACTGGGGTAGTGAAGAGGGCCATGATCAAGATGGGGGAGTGGAGCTGACATAACAACTTCGTGATCGTCAAGATGGACGATTTTGATGTGATCTTGGGGATGGAATTCCTACTCGAACACAAAGTCATACCGATGTCGCTGGAAAAGTGTTTGGTAATCACGGGATCTTTACCCAAGGTTGTGCAGACCGACATTAGACAACCAAATGGGATAAAGATGATCTCAGCCCTCCAGCTCAAGAAGGGCCCCGCTCACGATGAACCCACATTCATAGCAATCCCGGTCGAGGTTGGAGAAAAAGAAGGAGAGACCGTTTCGAAAACCATTCAGGCTGTCTTAGAAGAATATCGAGATGTCATGCCGAACAATCTGCCAAAATCCCTACCTCCGAGACGGGGGATTGACCATGAAATAGAGTTGGTGCCAGGAGCCAAACCACCTGCGAAAAACGCCTATCAGATGGCGCCTCCCGAGTCAGCAGAACTCCAGAAGCAGTTAGACGAGTTGTTGAATGTAGGGTTTGTTCGCCCCGTGAAAGCACCGTACGGGGCCCCAGTGTTATTTCAGAAGAAGAAAGATGGAAGTCTTCGTCTGTGCATTAACTATCGGGCCCTAAACAAACTCACGGTTCGCAACAGATATCCGTTACTTATTATCACAGACTTGTTCAACTGCCTCCATGGTGCCAAATATTTTTCAAAACTTGACCAACACTCAGGGTACTATTAAGTGCGAATTGCCGAGGGAGACGAACCGAAGACGACCTGTGTCACAAGGTACGAGGCCTTTGAATTTCTGGTAATGCCCTTCGGCCTCACGAATGCGCCGGCCATCTTCTGTACGCTGATGAATCAGGTTTTCCACGAGTATCTCGACAAATTCGTTGTGGTATATCTGGACGAGATCGTGGTCTACAGCCCAACGATGGAAGAACATTGACACCACCTTCCGTTAGTCTTCGAAAAGTTGAAGCAGAACCAATTGTATGTGAAAAGAGAGAAATGCTCTTTTGCTCAGGAGCGCATTAACTTCCTTGGTCACGTGATTGAGTGTGGCTGAATTGGCATGGAAGAGACTAAAATCCATGCCATACGAGACTGGAAGGTACCAGGACATAAAATATGAATAATGACACATGCGTAGAGAAAGTTCCCTAACTACGGGCTAAGAAAAGCGAGAACTATGCTCCTTCCTTGGATTGGCCAACTACTACCGGCGGTTCGTGGAGGGATTCTCTAGGAAAGCAGGACCATTGATGGAGTTGTTGAAGAAAGATCACCAGTGGGACTGGACCCAGAGTGTCAAGCTGCCTTCGAAAACTTGAAGAAGGCCATGATGGGGGGACCAGTTCTCGAAATTGCAGATGTAACAAAGCCTTTCGAAGTCAAGACGGATGCATCCGACTTCGCCTTGGGTGGCGTTCTCCTTCAAGACGGCCACCCCATTGCTTATGAGAGCCGAAAACTAAACGATGCTGAAAGGAGATATGCAACATCCGAGAAAGAGATGCTGGCCGTAGTCTACTGTTTACGAGCCTGGACACAATATCTGTTAGGCTCCAAGTTCGTAGTCAAGACCGACAATAGCTCGATTTGTCACTTTTTCACTCAACCAAAGTTGTTGTCCAAACAAGCCCGATGGCAAGAGTGCCTAGCCGAATTTTATTTTCAGTTCGAGCATAGACCAGGAAAGGCCAACCAGGCGGCCGATGCCCTCAGCCGGAAAAGCGAACATGCAGCCCTGTGTTTATTCACCCAGTTAAAAGCCAGTAGTCTTAGTGGGACAGTCCGAGAAGCCATAAGAACCCACTTGGCCAATGACACAGCGGCCCAGGCCTTGATTCAACTGGCAGAAGAGAGGAAGACTCGGCAGTTCTGGGTGGAAGATGGCCTCTTCCTAACCAAAGGTAACCGCCTATATGTCCCTCGGTTAGGGGAGCTCTGGAGATTGTTAATGAAAGAGTGTCATGACAGGCCATGGACGGGACACAATGGGTGGCAAAGAACCTACGCACTGCTAAAGCAAGGCTACTATTGGCCGAGTATCCAAGACGAAGTCATGCAGTTCATCGAGACTTGTCTTATCTGCCAATAAGACAAACCGGAAAGGGCCAAGTTAGCTGGTTTGCTGGAACCTCTAGACCATGGGAGAGTGTATCAATGGACTTCATCATGCATCTACCCAAAGTTGGGGAGTCCGAATCGTGCTGGTGATCATCGACAGATTTTCAAAATACGCAACTTTCATCGCAGCACCAAAGCTGTGTTCGGCAGAGATGACGGCTCAGTTGTTCTTCAAACACATAGTGAAGTTGTGGGGTGTCCCTGCCAACATCGTCAATGACTGGGATGCAAGATTTATTGGGACGTTCTGGACAGAGTTATTTCGAATGTTGGGTTCTATACTAAACATCTCCTCCAGTTACCATCCGCAAACGGACGGACAGACAGAGCGCTTCAATAGTATGCTCGAGAAGTATCTCCGGCACTTTGTTGATGCGAGGCAGAAGAATTGGGTGCAAATGTTAGACGTGGCGCAGCTGAGTTTTAACAGCCAGAAGAACTCTACCACGAGAAAGACACCCTTTGAAATTGTGTGTGGTAGACAGCCGCTCATGTCACACGTTGTTGACCATCCTTACGCAGGGAAGAGCCCTCAGGCACACAATTTTACCCGAGAGTAGAAAGAATCTTCAGAAGTTGCTCGCGCATGCCTAGAGAGGGCATCGAAGCGTATGAAGAAGTGGGCGGATAGAGGCGCAGACCCCTAGAGTTTCAATCAGGGGATAAAGTCCTAATCAAACTGCGCCCCAAACAATTTCAATTTCGCAAAAAGAGAGACCAATGCCTGGTAAGGAAATATGAAGGGCCCATTAAAGTGGTCGAGAAGGTCGGGAAGACCTCGTATCGAGTTCAGCTACCCGCATGGATGAAGATCCACCCAGTCATACATGTAAGCAACCTGAAGCCTTACCACCCGGACCTGGACAATGAACGATGCAATACGGGACTCGCCCTCCGGTCACGATGAAGGACACCACGAAGAAGGAAGTCGAAGAGGTACTTGCAGAAAGAACCCGTCGCATTGGAAGACCAAGACGAGATGTGAAGGAGTTCTTGATGAGGTGAAAAGGGCTCCCAAACGAAGAAACCGGTTGGGAGCATGCTGAAGACTTGAAGTCAGCTGCCTTACGTATTGCTGAGTTCGAGCAGCGTCGGTTGACAGAGACGTCAACCATTTGAATGGGGGAGGATGTCACGGTCATGTTTGTCCAGGGCATGTTGCCCGTGGCCGCATGCTCGCCTCGACCTTTTTTATCATGCGTTCAAGTTATGTACTTTATTTTACTAGTTAGTTTACTTTCCTAGTACTTTTTTTTGTAAGTGACCGCTCACCACTTTGCATGTGCAAGGGTGACAATTCCACAATTGTTCTGAATGTACTATATGGGGGTGAGACTAACCATCAAATCCTCATATCCGGAGTTGTGAGCTATAAAGCCGTTGTTGTCCCTTTTTGCTTTCTAGTCTTACAACATATTCTAATGTCTCAAACATGCTTCCAAACGTTTGCGAAAACCTTTTCCTTTAACCCGTTTTCTAAAACTATTTTCTCTCAAAACAGGGTGGAGGTTACGAGAGGCACTTGGTGTGCCGTAGGCGATCGAAATTTAATCAGGCTGACTTGTTCGTGAGCTAGAACAAGTGCCGCACAATCGTTTAGCGAGACACGAAGTTGCGATTGTGACACTAAGCACCCCGGACACGCTCGCTACCCAGAAAACAGAGAAACAAGGAAAACATGAGCTAAATTACCCAGTGAATGACTAGTTTAAAGTCTTCCTTAAACAATGTATGCAAAACATAAATTCCAGCCATAATCCAACAATAACGTGCGTACAGCCATAACTTAAACATACATAATCATCTGTGGAAAAGAAACACATAAACTAGTTTACTTGAAAACCTTTCCTTAATTGAGGCGGAGCTGGGCTCAACGCTAATCAACGTCGAAATAACCTTAGTTGGGGCGGAGTAATCTCAACACACCCAACGTCAAAAATCCTTAACTGTGTGGAGTAATCTCAACACATTAGCGTCTATACACATATTCCATAACCAGAGTCACCCGAGTACCTTCTTTGAGTCCTCCAGTACAGGGCCCCTTAAACAAATTTCCGACCAGTCTCATGTCTTCTCCAAGTCCTTCAGAATTGGCGCTGTAAGCGCTGACTTGTAATACCAAGTGTTGGGGAGAAACAATGAGATTGAGGCCATGCATTGCTAGAGGAAAAGTAGCCGAGAAGTAGCCGAGAATGAGAGCAAAAATTTTTGGAGAGCAAAATTTTGGCTGTGTTGGCCAAGACTATGCGTTGGTGAATGAAGAGGGAAGTTGAATTATTTGAGAAACCATGCGTTGTTGATTTAATCACAAAGGGTTGTGAGCTGAAGTAGCTGCCCGCGTCGAAGGATAAGTGATTGTTGGCAGGGGAAGAAATATGCTTGAACCATGCGTTGAAGTCACTCTGCGTCCAAGACAGAGCGGTTTTGACGCGACGAAGTTAGTGGTGTGAATGACTGAGTTGCATGCATCGAAAGTTGCTTGAACCATGCATTGAAGTCACTGCGTCGAAGACAGAGTGATCTTGACGCGACGAAGTTAGTGGTGTGAACGACTGAGTTGCATGCATCGAAAGTAAGAGGCGTTGAGAGGAGGCGTTGAGAGCACCAACGCTGAGTGTGGTTAGTTGCTGAAGGCGTTGAAGAAGAATTTTGACATGAGTGCCTTGCGTCGAAGAGAGGACTCCGCGCCAGCCTGCGGGCGAGGGGTAAGTCGGCAACATAAATCGTGGTGCTTGTGAGGGTTAAGTCGGTAGTATATATAGGTGAATAAATTAAATGTTTAATCATTTATAGACATTTTTGAGAGCTTAAGTCGGCTCCATTTTTTAGAGAAACCACAAGAGAAGGTAGAGGAAGGTGTTCTTGTAGATTTTGGGGGAAATTCTACTCGTCTTGGTGTTGAAAACAGAGCTGAAACTGAAGATTGATTCTTAGTCGCACAAACTGAATAGGGGTTGACGTTTGGAGTAGAACAAATCTAGGAAGCAGAGTTTAGGGCTGAAATTTTAAGGTTAGTAAGTTAACTCAATTCTGAACAACTTTTATGAAGGATGTTTGAGTTGAAATGGATTAGAAACCTATAAATTTTCAGCTGGAAGTGACTGATAAGGAATTTCTGTGCGATTTGTAGTAGTGCAGAGAAATCTTTCAATATCTGACGAACGAGGACGAGTTAAGCTACGAAAATTTAAGGTAAGCTAGAAGACATATTTCTCTACAAGCTTGTAGAAGGAAAGAAATCTTAGTTTGGACTGGAAATGTGTTTTCTAACAGGGATGAATCAGAGACACCAAAGTTGTAGCAGTCGGCTTTGTTAAGGAGAAGGTAAGACTCAAAACGTTGGTGTGGCAGAAGAAGTGAGTTGCACGCAGATTTTTCTTGAAATTAAGGTATAACAGAAGGATAAGGAACAGCTTGCAGTAATAGCTTTAGTGTTTAAGGCTTGAGAATAAACTAATGAAAGCCTAACCGCATGATGAACTATAAACATTGTGCATCTGATGTGTTGTTTATGTTTAAGTGAATGGAAAAGAAGTATAACAAGGGAAAGTATTTATTTCAGGCCAAGAGGAGATAGGAAAGGCGTATAGTCCACTTAAGGCCTAGAAAGAGTTGTGAGTGACACTTTTCTTACTTTAAAACAATTTTGTTGTACATGATAGTTCGGTTTTCCAATGGAATATGATTTGTGATCAAATGTTTTATGAAGCATACTTTATGTTCTTAAAGTTACTGAAAAGTATGTTAATGAAATGTTATTGATATAATAGTTGCCCTGTGTTCTTATGAATGATTTGCATACGATTTATTTGTATAAAGTGTTGCTTCTTTAAAGGAAAAACATTTAAGAGGAGGCTCAGTGCTGATGGACTTGAGAAAGCACGTGAGTTTCCCTTGGACCCAGTACTGAGGGACATGAGAAGGTACTTGGGCAACCCGCCACATTCCTATGTGCACATAGAGGTTATATGCTGGTGCATTGAGTCTTGCTCCGCATCGAGCCTTATTCGTTTTCGACGTTGGAGTGTTGAGTTTTGCTCCACTTCAACTAAGGAGAAGTATTGCAACTAAACTTTTTTCTTATGATTTGCTGAAAATCATGTATGAATTGATAAGGGCAATTAAGTATGATTTAACTAGTGTATATGAAGTGATTTCATGTTTTAAATATGACGTTGAACTTAGTATTATTCCTGATGATTTTCGAACTAAAATAGTTTGTTAAATTAGTCATTCACTGAGCTGTTAGCTTATGTTTTCAAGTTTTCTTTCCCCTCCAGGTAGCAAGGACGTTCCTGGTGCTTTGCCTACTCCAACTTGCCCTGCTTAAGCTTCGAGTTTTTAGAAAATCTGACTTGTTTTGAAGTGTGGCTTGTATGTTAAACCTTATTTAGGTGGCATGTAGACCTAGATGTACATTTACAAGGGGTTGAACTATGGTTTGTATAAGGGCATGTGAATAAGTTGAAGATTTGAATTATCGGCTTGTATATAACTTCCTATGTGTTATATTTGAAATGTCTTAAGGTGTGAAATGTATATTGTGGACAGTTCAGGATATTTAGTGAAGGAATGGATGGTATGCATCACAACAGGGGTGATATATATTGTTCTCACATCTCCTTTCAGGTTATGTAGGTAAATTTGGGAGGGGGTGTGACAGGGGCCATTTCCATACATAAATTACCCACATACCTTCTCCAAGTCCTTCAGCATTGGGAGTCATTTAAATAAAATTATAACATAACGTAAATTCATGAGTTTGAAACATTTCATACATCGTAACACTATAAACATGCTTAAATGCTTTCATTAATCTTATAATCATAAATCACATGTGTAAGCACTGACTTGTAAAACCAAGTGTTGGGGAGAGCAATGCGACTGAGGTTATGCGTTGCTAGTGGGAAGTAGCCAAGAAGTAGAGCAAAATTTTTGTTAAGTGTTAGCCAAGACCATGCGTTGGTGAAAGTAGTGGGAAGTTGAATTATTTGAGGAAGCATGCGTTGTTGATTGAATCACGAAGGGTTAGGAGATGAAGTAGTCGTCACATCGAAGGATAAGTGATCATTGGCGGGGAAAGAAATATGCTTGAGCCATGCGTTGAAGTCACCATGCGTCGAAGACAGCCATGCGTTGAAGTCACCATGCGCTGAAGTCACACTACGTCCAAGACAGAACGGTCTTGACGCGATAAAGCTAGTGGTGTGAATGACTATATTGTATGCGTCGGAAGTAAGAGGCGTCGAGAACACCATGCGTTGAGAGTGGTTAGTGGCTGAAGGCACTGAAGGAGAATATAGACATGAGTGCCTTGCGTCGAAGAGATGACCCGCACCAGCCTACGGGTGAGGGATAAGTCGGCATTATCATCTCGGAACTTGTGAGGGATAAGTCGGCAGTATATATATAGGTGAGTTTAATCACTTTCAGACATTTTTCGAGAGCTTAAGTCGGTTCTATCTTTCAGAGAAACCACAAGAGAAGGAAGAGGAAGGGGTTCTTATAGTTTTTTGGCGAAATTCTACCCGTTTTGGTGCTCAAATCCGAGCTGGAACAGAGGATTGATCGTAGACGAACAGACTGAACAGTGGTCGATGTTTGGAGTAGAACGACTCAAGGAAGCCGAGTTTGGGGCTGAAATTTTGAGGTTAGTAAGTTAATGTAATTCCTAACAAGTCTTATGAAGGATGGTTAAGCTGAAATTGAGGTTAATCACATGAATCTTTAGGTAAAAGCAGCAACTACAGAACTGCTATTCAATCCAGAGCAACGCGGAGTGATTTTGGCATAACTGGAGAACGAAAAAGAGTTAAGCCTTGAAATTTTGTGGTAAGCTGTGGAACTTAATCCTTTACAAGTTTGTAGAGGAGAAGAAGTCTTAATATGGGCTGGAAATGTGTTTTTAGCAGGGATTAAGCAGAAACAGCAAAGCTGTAACAGTCAGCTTTGTTAAGAAGAAGATAAAACTCAAATGTTGGTATAATAGCAAAAGTGAGCTGCAGGCAAAGTGTTCTTTGAATTGAAGTCTAACAGAAGGGTAAGCAACAGCTAGTAGTAATAGCCTTAGTGTTTAAGGCTTGAGAATGAACTAATGGAAGTTTGACCGCATTATAAACTATAGGCATTATGCATATGTTGAGTTGTTGTATATATTAAAGTGAATGGAAAAGAAGTATAACAAGGGAAAATATTTGTTTCAGGCCAAGAGGAGATAGGAAAGGCTTATAATCCATTCAAGGCCTAGAAAGAGTTGTGAGTGACACTTCTTTTACTTTTAAACGATTTTGTTGAACATGATAGTTCGGTTTTCCAATGAAACGTGAATTTGTGATTAAATGTTTTATGAGGCATACGTTATGTTCTTAAAGCTATTGAAAAGCATGCTCATGAGATGTTATTGATATGATAATTGCCCTGTATTCTTATGAACGATTTGTGTACGAACGGTTGTATGAAATGTTGTTTCTAAAAGGAAAATGTTTTAGAGGAGGCTCAATGCTAGTAAGGCATGTGAGTTTCCCTGGGACCCAGTACTTAGGCAACCCGCCTATAAAATATTTTTGAGGAGGTTCAATGCTAGTAAGGCATGTGAGTTTCCCCGGGACCCAGTACTCAAGGACATAAGAAGGTACTTGGGCAACCCACCATATTCCTATGTGCACATAAAGGTTATATGCTGGTGCGTTGAGTCTTGCTCCGCATCGAGCCTTATATGCTTTTGACGTTGGGGAGTTGAGTTTTGCTCCACTTCAACTAAGGGAAAAGTACTGCACTTAAACTGTTTTCTTATGATTTGCTGAAAATCATGTATGAAGTGAAAGGGCAACTAAGTTTGTTTAACTAATGTATTTGAAGTGATTACATGTTTTATGTTTGATGTTGAGCATAGTTTTACTACTGATGATTTCCGAACTAAAATCATTTGTTAAAATTGTCACTCACTGGGCCTTTAGCTCATGTTTTCAATGTTTTCTTCCCTTTCCAGGTAGCAAGGACGTTTTTGGTGCATTGCCTACTCCCACTCGCCCTGTTTAAGCTTCAAGACTCTGAATAATTTGACTTGTTGAAGTGTTAGTTGTATGTTAAACCTTAATTAGGTGGCATGTAGATATGTATGTACAATTACCAGGGGTTGAACTATGGGTTGTGCAAGGACATGTAAAAGAGTTGAGAAATTTCGTTTTTGGCTTGTATATACTTTCCTATATGTTATGTTTAAAATGTCTTAGAATGTAGAGATTACATTGTGAACAGTTCAGAATGTGTGTGAAGGAACGGATGGTATGCGTCACAAGAGGGGTGATGTATACTGTCTTCACATCTCCTTTCAGGTTGTGCAGGTAAACTTGGGAGGGGGTGTGACAGCATGCTTTCCTCAAACTCATTGTACAGCCAGCATACTTCAGATACTTCCCATTATATAGCACATGGCATACACGTAAAGCTCATGGAAATGTACTATATGGTCAAGTTTCAAACATATATTTAAACAAGAAACTATGCTTGAAATAAACTCTTTTAGAATTGAACGTCACTTACAACTTGTCCCGGGCTCTTAGCGGGTTATATGCCTTTCCTAGCTCCACTCGGTTTGAAATAATACGTTTTCCTTTGTTAGATTTCTTTAACATTCCTTTTACATAAGAAACAAGCTTTAGATATGCCTAATATTCATCCTTGAGACCAAACTACCTAAAGAAAACCATCACTAAGACTATATTCCTTGAAGAAATGCTCAACCGGGCTATACTTCATTTAAAAGTTCATTAATGACCAAGATTTAAGCCATTAGCGAGACTAAAGTAGCAAAACAAGCCAAAAACCAGCAGTACCAGTGAAACTGTGGAGGAGCGAGACTAGCAAGAGCCACAACCCAGCAAGATTTGTGAGACAATTTTGACCAGCGAGACTAGTCTCGCTCTCGTTCCCTCACGCTTAACCTTTCCAGTGAGACCTGCTTCTTTTTGCTACTATTCTAACTACCTCCTGAATTTCTAGCTGTTAACAGTCATAGTTCAAGCCCGAATTAGAACTTCTTTCCTTCTACAAAATTGTAGAAAAATATGTTTTTTAGCTGACCTCAAAATTTCAAAGCTTAACTCCTTTTTGTTCGACAGATATTTCCAATTTACTTCCCCCTACTCTAGATCAATCGAGAAATTTGTACCAATCGGTTCCACCTAAAATTGGACATGTTTCTCTTCATATTCAGATCAACCATCCTTCACAAAAGTTGTTAGAAATTGAGTTAAATTACTAACCTCAAAATTTCAGCTTCAAACTCTAACTCTTCTGCTCGATATTTACCAAACACCGAACCTTGTTAAGACTGGGCGATAGCAAACGAAGCTTCTGTTTCAGTTTCAATTTTACCATGAAACCGGCCAAAACCCTACACGAATTTTCCCTAGATCTCTTCTTCTACCACCCTTCGATGTCCAGCTGAAGAGTAGAATTAATTTAAGCTGGGAAATGGAAGAAAAACTTATTGGCAAACTCACCCACTTCACATTAAACCACCGACTCCCTTCCATTACCACTTTTCTTTTCTTTTCTTTTCTTTTTTTTTTTTATAATTTTCTTTTATTTTCTTTTTCCTTTCCTTTCCTTTCTTTTTCTTTCTTTCTTTATCTTTAATTTAAATAATTAGCTAAGTAAATAAATAAATAAGTAATCCGCTTTTACGCCCCACTTAATAATCAAGATAAATTTTAGCTCGATTCCCTCTTAATGACTTAAATATGCAACTTACCACAAATTACTTCCCGCTTTCTCCCCTTCTTCCTTTGATCTACAAGAGAAAAACAACTTAGTCCACTTCGGTACTACGTACTTATGCTTAACACTTACAAATGAAAGTAGGGTTTACACTTCGGGCCTATAAGCGTCTCCTATCGTTAATTGACCTAAAAATCAGACCACCACCTTTCAATAACCTTCCTTGAACCAATCATTTAAGCCTAGCACATCCTAGTATCTAGGATGCTTCCCTAGAACTTCACTTAATTCCCAAAACTTGATAACTTAGGGTTTTTAGCACATTTTTCCTAAATTCCTTAAAATAGCCTAAAATTAGTTTAGGGTCCAAAAATACCCATTTAATAGCCAAAAATGAAGAGTGATTTGAATCCAAAAATAACTCATATACTCATAAGTGTGCTATTAACAACTGTTCATAAGAGAGAGAGTTTAATCACTCACGAAAGAAATCAATCACTCACGAAAAAGTAGTTACAAAGCTTAGGGTTCCTTTCTCCAGCTTGGATTTCGAACCTCCCAGTTCTTCCTTAGCCTCTAGAATTGAGAAAACAGCAACTAAAAATCCTCTAGAACCCTAATAACAACCTTTTGGACGTCTGGAACCCCTTCCTTGGACGTAGGGCACAATTTCTGGACACAGAGATGACTAAGTTGAACGCAGGGCAACTCTTCAACTCTCCACACAGCTCAGTTGGACACC
The DNA here is from genome assembly GCA_031780015.1 of Citrullus colocynthis. NCBI lineage: Eukaryota > Viridiplantae > Streptophyta > Magnoliopsida > Cucurbitales > Cucurbitaceae > Citrullus > Citrullus colocynthis. The sequence goes on from QLSR01000174.1 coordinate 266,866, forward strand.
TAGCTTGCTACTCTGGACACCTGGCTTACCTTGTGGATGCAGGAGAGCACTATGACAACAAGAAAACAGCACCTTGGACGCAACCTAGGCTTGTTTGGACACAAGGTTTCCTCTCTCAACTTCCAAACCTTCTTTCTCTCTTCTCTCTAGTGAGTATTTCAGATACTTTGTGGAATGAGGAAGCCCTCTCCCTCTTGGTCCCCTTATAGGAGTTGGATGACAAGCTTTGTCATCTAATCCTTCCCCCATAACTTGACACTTAAGCTTCTACTTGCCTTCATGCATGCAAGCTCAACATGCGACCACGCACTTGCTTCTTTACATGGTGACTTTGATGCATCTCAACACCTCCTACTTGTGAAGTGTTAAACCCAAATGAAGCCACTTAGCATCAATTTTTCTTCAACCATGCATCCAACCTAATCTCAGGTGATGGACTATGCGTCCACTTTATTGATTTTAAGGTATGGTCTCTTTTGCTCTTCTTTTCTTCTTCCTACCTTCCTATACTTAGCCAAATTTTCCTTACCAAACCTCCTGTGCGTCAAACATACCTTCTATTTGTCCAACCTACTTCCAACAGTTCAACACTTAGCCAAAATCCCCTCATTTTAAGAGTTATGCGTCCAACAAGCTTCATGATTCCCATAGTTAGTCAAATTTCTACTTACAAGCCTTGCTATGAGTGTGGATTTTCTCCTTTTTCCTTAGGTATGCATCCACTTAGCTAGATTCCTTGGTTCATGCGTCCAAGTCTCCTTACATGCCCCCATGGACTCCTTGTTAACTCCTCTATGCATCCATGGTATGCTTCCCAAACCTATGCTTCCAACTTTGCTCTCCTAGCATTCCATTTTCTCCCAAATCTTTCAAGTATGTGTCCAACCCTTCCTTTCCTTCCTTAGGGTTGCTTTTCAACTCTCCAAGTCATCCAACACATAGCCAATTCTTCCTTGGTGTAAGGCCTATGCATCCAAACCTTTGTATGGTGAGGTTTCTTCTCTAACTTTTACCATGCGTTCATCCTTCTTTTCCAAGACCTAGGTTTCCTTCCAACACTTCAACACTTAACCAAAATTCTTTCCAAATTCATCCACCATGCGTTGAACTTTCCTACCTATGTGTCCAACATGGTAGCCTTTCCTCAAAGATGTGCTCAACTCTCAACTACCTTTCAACTACCTCCCAACTATGCTTCCAACTCTTTCTTCTTTAACACTTAGTGAAATTTCCTTCCCTTTCCTAGGCTATTCGTCCAAGCTTTGAGCCCTTCAACCATAGTTGAGTTTCCAAGCATAGTTATGATACTTAGAAAATTTTCTTAGCTCATTCGCCACTTCGTGGTCCAAGACTCAAAAATCACCTATCGTGGTTTTCTCCCAAACTCACCTATGGTTCATTTCCATCCCAAAACTCAAGTTGGTACAGACATTTTTATTCCACAAGCCTTAGTTTTTTTACCTTAAAATATTTCTAACTCCACAGGCTTGTGTTTCAAGTTTCCTTCATTTTCCCTAGTTTCCCTTCTTTAAGCCACTTAAGCTACTAGGTTAAAGTTTGGGGTTTCACACATGTTGTGACACCCTAACCTTTGACCTAGTTGCTTAAAGGACATAAAGAAAGGAAACTAGTGAAGGACTCAAAATTTGGTTAAATGTTGGATTTTGGAAGTAAGTTGGACACATAGTGGAGTTTTGGGCACATAAGAAGGCTGGAAAAACAGTTCAGAAGTCGTCAGAAACTTTACAGGAAAAGTCAAAATTACCAGGAAAAGTCAATGGAACTTACCAGGAAGTCGGACTTACTGGGAAAAGTCAATGGAAGTTACCAGGAAATCAAACTTATCGGAAAAAGGTCAATGAAAGTTACCAGGAAGTCGGACTTACCGGAAAACGAAAGTTATCAGGAAGTGGAACTTACTGAGAAGCAACTTTCAAGAGTGAACCGGTGGATTTTACCAGAAATGAACTAGCGGAACTTACCGAGAAGTAAAGGCGTGAAGCTTACCAGGAAACTAAATCACCAGAAATTACCAAGAAACTATACTGAAAAACTTGGCCAGACTGCCGAAACTTACTAGGAAAACGGACTGTCGAACTTACTAAGAAACTGAATTGCCAAAACTTACCAGGAAATTGACAGACAGAACTTTACAGGAAAAGTGGCAGAATGCATTTTTCTTCGTTCTGACTCAATTTTTAGTGCTAAGTGGCTTAATTTTGGAATTTACACTTCATAAGGAGGAGGTGTTGAGATGCATGACCAAGATACTTGCAAGGCAATAATTGTTTTGATGCATGAAGTGTTTATCATGCAATTTGACAAATTGGAATTGAAGTGTCAAGATTTGGATGTGAGGGTGATGACCAAGCAATTTCCTTAAACCTTATAAATAGGACTCTTTGGAGAAGGAATTTCCAAAACAAACCGTGAGTTTTCCTTAAAAGAGAAGAGAGAAAGAAGAGAGAAAAGAGAGAGAAGGTTGGCAAAATTTTGCTTGCTAGGAGGAGCAAAGGGAAGCATTTAATCCATGAAGAGCTAAGGGAAACATTTAATCTGTGAAGAGCCCAGGACAAGTAATGAGTGACTAAAATTCATTTAAAATGATTTATTCTCTTAATATTTCTCGAGTGCTCGGTTTATTCGCAGAATATGAGATTTCTGGCATGAGTTGAATTTCGTAAAACATGTGTTTCTCAATATGATTTTAAATATGCTTTTACATGATTTTGAGCATGAGAAATTGTTTAACTCATGTTTATAAAATGATTTAGCATGCTTTATTTTCAAAAGATGGTCCCCAATGCCGAAAGACATAGAGAAGGCATATGGGCAGTCTTAATATATTGGGGCCCCGATATTGAAGAGCTAAAAAAGGTACACGGGAAGCTCGTGTTATAATTTTTATGTGCACATAAAGAGAAATTTGACACTGTTGTGTTGAGATTACTCCACACAGCTAAGGTTATTCAACGCTGGGCATGATGAGATTATTCTATCCCAACTAAGGTTGTTTTCAACGTTGTGCGTGTTGAGATTACTCCACCCTGACTAAGGTTGTATTTCGACGTTGAGCAGCATTGAGTTTACTCTGCCTCAAGTAAGGAAAATCTTTCAAGCATATACAAATGTTTATAAGCTTTCAATGTTTTACTATTTGAATTACGAGCATAATTTCATTGAACTTTTAAGCCAAGCATAGTTTTATAGACTTGTCACTCACTGGGCAACTTAGCTCATGTTTTCAAATGTTTTCAACTTTCTAGGTAGTGAGCGGAACCGTGGTGCTTAGCCTACTCGTCAAACTCATTTGGATATGCTTCTTAGTTTTGAGAATTGTAAATATTTGTACTTAGACCTAACATTGTACATATTGGGGTCTAAGGAGTGGTGGATATATGTAAAAACTCTGATGTATTTATTATAAAGTTTCATTTGGTATTATCTATGGTCTAGATGAAAATTATAATTATATAATCAAGTGCTTAGTAAAGATTTGAGGAGAGTTATGTTGACAGTTGATGTCGTAAAGGATCGATGTCTGCTGTCATCACACCTCTTTTCAAGTTAAAAGAATAGTTCGAGAGGGGGTGTGACACATGCTTCTTCAAAGCTATAAGAAAACAAGTAAAGCATGCTCTTAGAGCTTATTAAAATCAAGTACAAATCATATTTTCAAATGCATACTTCACAAAGAAAATGTGTAAGAAACAACGTTTAGTTAATAAAATCTGTCACTCACTCCTTTACTCAAGCTCCAAATGGATTATAAACCTCCCACAGCTCTTCTTGGCCTGAAAGTAATTTTATTCATTTAATTAGGCTTCTTTAAAATTCCCTTAAATCAAAACTTAGGCCATTTAGGCTTTTAAAATTAAGTCCTAACTCAAAATAACACACCAACTCCCAAAAGAATGGTTATTAATGCAAGTCTTGTAAGCTAACCCTAGGTGTGCACCTTAGCCACACACAACATGCTCACTGCCCGCACGCATAGGCACAAGTACAGGCACTAGCCACAGGCTACACATGTGCCATGCCACTAACCTCGCAAGACCCTGGGCGCTACGCATCCTGTACCACACGGACTAGACGTCGATCAATCCTTGCACACACACACATTAGGCTGGGCGTCGATCTTGCACACTCGGTGTCAACAACACCCTGATGCCCGTGTGCTCCCTTAAACGCCCTGCCTTCCTCGCGCGTCTACACCTTGGGCATCGAACTCGACAAAAATAACGTCTAAACAATTCCTTTAGCCCCTAAGCCACCATCAACATACTGTATGCCCCTCGTCTTCAAGCTTGGGTTGCTACACCTAACAACCTCCTCTATGCAACCTTCACTTTAAACCACCAAAATTAATATTTCTAGCCAATTTTAATTCCAATTTCTTTCACAAACCTCAAAATTAACCTCTTAACTTGCTTACTTTTGAATTTGGCTTCTAATTCTCCTTGGTAAGCTCAAAATCATCAAATCTTTAAGCCTTGCTCCTACCTACCCGAGAACTTGAACTTCCATGGCTTCTCTTCAAATTTCAACCTCTTCCCAAAGGAATCCTTCTCCAGCAGCCCTCTCACCTCAAGTAGACTCAATTTGGAGAATTTTGGTCGGATAACTTCTTACTTAGCACGAGGGATTTGAGCAAACCCATCTCCTTCGTCCAAACTTCTATTTATATCCTTCAACATTTCAACATGCATCACATGGAATTGCCACCTCCTACTTTAAATTTGCCACTAATTATAAAATTGACGCCTAATTACCCCTAATTAAATAATTAAACATAATCAACCAAAATCAGGGTAACTTTGGACGCCTACCTCAAATCTTTTCTCTTGGACACCTAGCTCATAACCCTTAGAGTAGTCTTCTCTCTTGGATGCCTAGTGTCACGGTCATACTTTTCCAACCGTGCGACACCATGATCCATGCTTGATCATGGTCAGCCTTAAGGGAAACACAAGTCCCAATCTACATTTTGTCCATTCTTTTTAAGCTTCGTCAGACCTTAAGCGAGACCCTTTCGTCGAGCCAAACAGGCTTATGATGCTCCACCAGGGCTTTCCGGGACATTAGACTACTTATCGGGACAACTCAGGCAAATACCGTGTCAACAGGGCTATCGAGTCCCACCGACGCTTTTGGATATCATCCCGAGTATCGAGACAACATTAGCTTTCTCTCTCCTACTCGGGTCAGCTTGTCGAGAACCCACATGATCACCCCATGGGTATTTTTCCAACTTGAGATCTTCCGGACATCCATCCATCCGGATATTCCTGAGAATGGAGCTTTCCGAGTCCATGCCAGGTTAATGCCGAGCCAAGATGGCATACCGGGTGCTATATCGAACCTCCAGCCCATGGAAAGGGGCGCAATGCCGGCACACCCGTGCCGTCCGACACTGTCCATCGAGATCCTATTCCCAATGGAAGACGCCCAAGACACTCATCTTGTAACGCTCGCCCACGCCATGACACACTCGTGTGCCACAGGGTAGCTCACTTAGGCCGTAGGGCCCAGGGGTGGTGGAGAGTTGACACCATGCCTCCCCCTATAGTACATTCTGAACAATTTTCTCTTTGGCACCCATGCATATGCAAAGTGGCGAGTGGTCACTCACCAGCGTAGAGCGCTCGTCTAAATTTTGATTGACATGGAATTCGACGTGCTTCCATCTTCCATCAATATGGAACTAACTCCAGAGCCGCTCGTCCAAACTCGCGACGAGACCCCTACTTCTGAGGTCATGGCCCGGGGCCCCTCGTGGCCCCCACCGGGCTTGTCGTTGACACTGCCAATGGCACCAACGCTCGTCTTCTTGCTTGTTGTTCAGCTTGACATGCTTGCTCACTTATCTTGGTGTGTTGAATGATGCACCGTCCTCCTCCGTCGCATCACGGCACTTCACTCGGCCCTCTGTCATTGCCAGATGTGTCGACACCCTGGTGTCGCCACTACACTGTCTGCACAAGTGGGGTCACAATCTACTATCTCAAGTTAGATTATGACACCTAGCACAACCCCTTTAGAGGTTCTTGAGCATCCTTCGCCTACTTGGCCCTTTGGATGCCTACTTCTATTTGGACCTTGAATGCCCACTCTTGGATGCCTACTCTTTTCTTATCAACGCCGACTTGGTTTTCAAGCTTAGCACCTCATAGATGCCTAGGCCTCACACTTTAAGGCTTGGCTACCACATACAAGCTCAACGCCCACTCTAGTCATTTAAGCCTCATCCTTCTCTTCACACTTAGCTCTCTTCCATGCATCCATGACCCTCAGCATAAGAAAAATTTACTAGCCCACAGACGAATTAACTTATTAAACTTAGCAACTTAAGATTAAAACTAGGGCTTACAATCAATATATTATATCAAAATATTAAAAAATAGTACATCAATCATAATAAAGTAATTGATAACAAATAATAATATCACTAATATATCATTTAAGCAACAAATATGTATCAATGGTAGACATTTGTCATTGATAAATGTAGAAATGATACATAAATTAAACTTGTAAATGTTACTTAGTAGAGATATAAAAATAGTCTATCAAACACATAAAAATGGTTGTTTATAGACATAAAAATAGTCTATTAATAATTTTTTTTAGAAAAATCATCAATCGATATATTAATGGTCCATTGGTAAAATACATAATAAGTTTTCATGAATAGTAGACATATAAAAATGATTGGTAAGTGATAAATATCTATAAATAATAATTGTAGATATAGGCTATCAATTATTTTTTTTAAAAAAAAATTACTTGTTAGTGATAGAGGTTTATTAGTGATAAATTATTAAAAGTAGGGGTGACAGTCGGTTCGATTTTACCAGTTTTAGGGTCAACCAAGAACCAAACAAAACCAACCGGTTTTACAAAGAAGGGATTCAAACCAACGTCCATAAACAACAAGACCAATTGATTGATTTTTATTTGGTTCGGTTGATTGCCGATTTGGTTCTCGGTTTTTGGTATTTTTATTCTTATTTCCGCACATGTTTTGAATTGGTCCTTTTTACTAATCGTAAATTGAATTTTGGTCTATTTCTTTTGTTATAGATTGAAATTGGAGTTTTTTAATTGGCACTTTTTTAAATAAAAAACATACCTGCTCCATAATAATTGATTTTTTTTTCAAAATAACAAACATATATGCATCATAATAATTAAAATACTAAAAGATACCTAATGTTAGAGTTCATTCTTAATGGTATATATATACCCTATGTTTGGTTCGATTTTGAATGTTTTTCCAATAAAAAACCAATCAAAAGCAATACTTTTTTGTTTTCTCCAAATACAAACCAAGACGTCCAATTTTAGACTAAAAAACCGAACCAAATCAATAGATCAATTTGGATTAATTTGATTTTTTGGTTTTTGGTTGCACTCCTAATTAAAAGGGTTTATCAAGATGAAAATATGAAGAGTTTGCAAATTAATTATTTATGTCATATATTTGCATATATGACAACTAACTTTGTTATTCATCTTAAACTGATCTTAACCTGATGTATTAAGTATTTTTTATAAAAAAAACTATTTCATTTTAACCTAATATAGATTCCCCTCCCTCCCCCCTTTTTTTAATAAAGGAGATAGTTTCAATTTTATTCCAGATTTTTTAAAATCAAATCAAATTTCCTTTATTATTTTTTATTTCTTTTTCTATTTCGTTAAGAATTTTTTATTTCTCAACTATTTTGTCAGATTTCCTTTAGAAATTCACTCATTTACACTCCAAGTTACTATCTCTCTCCCTCCCTTCCTTTCTTACATTTTTTTTTTCTTTTTTCTATTTCGCTAATAACTTTTTGCTTTTTTTCTTTTTTTTTTTTTTCAGTGTGTTATATGTAGATTTTAACTCTAATTATTCTTGCATAATTGGTATGGTGCTTTCTCTTTTCTTTTCCTTTTGCTTTGATGAGGTAAATCTTTTTTTTTTTTTTTTTTTTTTTTTCGTTTTTTTTTTTTCTTTTTTCTTTTTTTTTTTTTTTTTTTTTTTTTTTTTTTCTTTTTTCCTTTTTTTTTTTTTTTTTAATTTTTTTTTTTTTTTTTTTTTTTTTTTTTTTCTTTTTTCCTTTTTTTTTTTTTTTTTAATTTTTTTTTTTTTTTTTTTTTTTTTTTTTTTCTTTTTTTTTTTTTTTTTTTATATTTCGTTGTATTTTTTCCTTTTCGCAGTTATGTCTTTTTCTTCAATTTTTGTTTTGTTTGATATCTTATTTGTCCTCTATGATTCTTTGTTTTTCTTAAATTTACAAACATTAACTAGTTGGAGGAGAAAAGAGAAGACCATTACTCTAGAGGTTTAAGAAATTTCTCAAGAGTCAAGCAATTCGACAAAGTAGCAAAAAATATAGTGTTTTTTGTGTAATTTTTCTTCACTTTTCAATTTTGTAAACATATATAGTGATTTATTGTAATTTATTATTTTTTAGCGCTCTTTTCAAATAGACAGTGTACTTTACTATCGGTTGTAAATATTTTTAGTAGTTTTGCCATTTAAGATAATTTTTTTATTTTTTAATATGCTTTTGTAGTTTTTTCTTTTCAATTTTTAACTTTGTAAATCCACATGACTTTAAGGGTTTATAATAATTTATTATTTTTTAAAAATAATTTTGTACCTTTTTTTTCTTTTCAAATTAAAGATTACACACCAACTCATTAAATTTAATTGAGAAAAGTATAGTATTTTAGAGTTTCTATCTTCATAAAATATATATATATATATATATATGGATTTTAGGGTTTGCTTGCAAAGTAAAATAACATTTGGTATAAATTAAAGTTTGAAAATTTTGCAAATATGGAAAGAATGGGTTTTTAGGATTTTGCATGCATAGAAAAATAATATTTCGGTATGAATTAAAATTTAAAAATATTTTAAATTGAAAAGATGATTAAAACATCTCAATAAAATTAAAACACAAATAAAAAGAATTGTATATCATACGAAATCTTAATCAATTATCCAAATCAAAGGTATTGTATATCATACCTACAAATTAAGTAATTTAAAATCTTTTGGTTTACCTAATTTTGGAAGTTATGATTTTTGTAACCATAATAAAAAAAGAAAAAAGAAAAATTATTATAAATAAAAAAATATCAAATTATTTACAAATAAAGCAAAACTTTACTTTCTATGATAGATTGTGATAGAGCCAAATAGACATCTATTCGTGTCTATCCGTTAAAGTGATAGATGTCTATCTAGGTCTATCGCAGTCTATTACAGATAAAAAGTAAAATTTTGCTATATTTGTAATTATTTTTAATTGTTTTTCCATTTTTGACAACATCCCAAAAAAGTTATTATTTTAGTTACTAAACCATTATTACAATTTTTTATAACAAAAAAAACTGACAATAATTTTACAAGTGGTAATCAAATCTATTCGAAAGTTTTAAAAATTAAATAATTAATATGAAGGTTTTAAAATATTTTTAAAATATTTTGATTTACAATTATATTATCGAAATCAAAGTTTAAAATATATTAGCTAACTTTAAATTGAAGCTCAATTTAAAATTAAATAGTTAATCAAAATAAAAATTAATAATGGAAAGATTTAGATTTGTCATTTTTCAATGTTTTATATTATTTTAATAATATAATATATTTTAGTTATTAATGATTTATTTAAACTGATAATTAATTAATTATTTACATATAAACTAAAATTTAATTCAAAATTATTGTCTTCAATCAGTTTAATTTAAACTCTTACATAGGCATGATTATATTCCAATATTTCTATAATTTCCAGTAATCTTAATTACATTCCAACCTCCTAAACAGTTCGAGAGGTTCAAGTTCTCTTATTCGTTTAACTCAAAATATTAATAATAATAATAAAGGAAATATTTTGAAATTATATTTTTTATCAAACTTGTGAAGATTAAAATGGTTAATTCAACACTGAAAGATCCCCAAATAATAAACCAACTTTTCATCTTCTTATAGTGGTTTATTGCATTAGATTGACCTTCAACTTCCTTTTTAAACTTGGTTCCATTGCAGTTTTGACAGTTGAAACTGGAATTGGCAAAGATAAATCACTTCATTCAGATACATTCAAATGAGATTTGCAATTAAGAATTTAAAAAGAGTTTAAAAAAAAAAAAAAAAAAAGTCTCAAATAATTTCACATTACAAAATTACATCCATCCATCCTAAAAAGAGAAGATGGTTAAATAAATGGCCAAAGTAATTTACATTCTTCTTCTGATTTTACAATCTTTACCTGTTCATGATCAATATACTTCACCGATCAATCCCTTCGATCTTGTCTTCGACCTCGGAGTACAATTGTCGCAATTTGTCAATATTTTCCTCCGAAGTTTCCCAGTATCCGCGCCCATTCGCCTCCAAGAATGTTTGGACCAACTTCCTGAAAGAGTTTGGATTGGTTTTCATCAGCCTGTTCAGCATTTCCTCATCTTGAATGAATGTCGTGTTAGCTTCTTCGTAAACCCAGTTGTCAACTTGGCCAGAAGTAGCACTCCATCCAACCGTGTTGGTTAGCCTCTTCTCAATTTCTCGGACGCCCTCGTAACCGCTCGACATCATTCCCTCGTACCACTTGGGATTCAACAACTTGGTTCTTGCATCGAGTCTCACCGTCTCAGCAAGCGTCCGAACCTGTATGCTCGAAAAGATTATTTTAGAATTAAATGTATGATCATATGTTATATGAGTGAGGAGCATTGTTGAAGAATTCTCACCTGAGCATTGGCTGTAGTGGTATCGGCAATGTAGGCGTTTGGCTTCTTGCCATCTTTTCTCAAACCTTGAACCAAATTAGTTGGATCAGAATCAAAGTAATGGCTGACATCGGTCAGCGAGATCTCGGACGAGTCAAGGTTTTGGAATGTGGCATCAGCTGTGCTCAGCGCCATCTCGAAAACTTTTCTCTTCTCCATCATGCCAGCTCCAGGAGCATCACAATCAAAAGCAAAGGACTTCCTACTCAAATACATGTCTTGGAGTTGTTTCTCATCATTCCATGAAGAATTCTCAACGGCAAGATTTATGTTGGATGAGTAAGATCCAGATGCATTCGAGAAAACACGAGTTGCAGCTTCTCGAACCCCGACACCAAGGGCTTGAGCTTGTTCCACTGCATGTTTCCTGACAAAGTTTAGCTCCTCAGGCTCATCCAATTCTGCAACCATCTTCACTGCTCGATCCAAGAGGTTCATCTGCAAAACAAATTATAAGCTTTATATAATAAGAAAGTAGAAAGCTTCATATTGTAACTGAGAAATGTAGGATCATCCACCTGATTGATGAACAAATCTCTAAAAACACCCGAACAGTTGACAACAACATCGATTCTAGGCCTTCCGAGCTCTTCAAGACTCACAGGTTCTACCCGATTGACACGACCAAAAGTATCAGCAACAGGCATTACACCGATCATCCACAGAACCTGAGCCAAGGATTCACCGTAGGTCTTAATGTTATCAGTTCCCCACAATACAAGTGCAATTGTCTCGGGATATTTTCCTCCATTTTCAATCTTTTGCCTCTCTATCAACCTTTCCACCACAACTTTTGCACTTTGCATTGCTGCTGTTGTAGGAATAGCTTGGGGATCAAGGGCATGAATGTTCTTTCCAGTCGGTAAAACCTTTGGATTCCTAATCGGGTCGCCACCGGGGCCTGGCTCAACGTATTTTCCCTCCAAAGCCTGTTTCAAACTCCCCAATTCATTATCCGTAACAACAAGCTTCAAACACTCGGCCAAGAACTCAAATAGTTTCCTGAGCTTCTCTCTGTCTGCCCTGTAAAACTTGGTGTTTGACAAGTACTGAACCCATGGTTCATTTATGCCGAATCCTAAGATTGAGGTGAGTTTATCACTTACATCGACAACTTGACCCTTACTGTTAGTTGATCTTTCCACGAAGGCAGAAATGGCCCCACGTGATGCCTCAGTAATCTGCCGAAGAAGCTCAACATCCTTCAATATTCCTTTGTCGTTCCCACGGTACACATCTTCTATGTTTCTACCAGCTGTGTTTGCTAGTATTGATGGAAGAGATGAAATGTCATCTTCAGGACGGTCGAGTGCAGCGATGTTAACCAATGTTGCTACTGCCTCCATGGCGGATGGTGGCTCGCCAATGACATGAAGTCCACAAGGTAAAAGGCGGGATTCAATCTCCATGATCTTTGAGTACACCTTCCCAACAACTAGGTCACGATCTTTTGCTGGGATTTCCTCCCCCTCCTCAGGTAGTTCAACATCCTTATCGAGATTACATTGTCTAGCAGTACTGACAATTGAGCTAACAATCTGTGCCCCACGACCGGTATCTTTAAGCGATTGGTATGAGGAAATAAGCTCACTCAACTGCTTAAGGCCCTTGTAAAGCCCAGCGTTCTCTGCTGGGGGTGTCAAATAGCTAATGGTATTAGCATAGCTACGACGTTTAGCAACTGTAGCTTCAGATGGGTTGTTAGCTGCATAGTAGTAGACATTTGGAATGTTTCCAATCAAACTATCAGGGTAACAAACATCACTCATTCCGACTTGCTTTCCGGGCATAAATTCAAGCGAACCATGAGTTCCAAAGTGAAGAACTGCATCAGCCTTGAAGATATTCTCAACATACGAGTAATATGCTGCAAAGCCATGATGGGGGCTAGCAGATTTAGAGAAGAGAAGTCTCATAGGATCACCCTCATATCCGAATGTTGGTTGAACACCAATGAAGACATTTCCATATTGCTTTCCATACACCAGTAGATTCTCTCCATCAGAGTTCAAATTACCAGGAGGTTTTCCCCAATTCTCTTCCAATGCTGTGGAATAAGGTGTTAATTGTTGGTATTCACGAACATTCATTTTATATGCAATGTTGAGATTTGGGCTGTTGAATTGCGCCTCTTTGTCATGAATAACATCTTCAATCAAAGCTTCAGAAGTTTCGGGAAGGCCTTCAACATTATATCCGTCCTTTTTGAGGTCTTTTAAGACAGAGAAGATGGATGAGAAGACATTCAAATATGCAGCAGTTCCAACATTTCCCTTATCAGGAGGGAAACTAAAGACAGTTATAGCCAGCTTCTTCTCAGCCTGCAAAAATGCCAATATTTATCATGAGATGGACAAAAATTCGAATCATTTCCTTGCATAATATGCCCACAAAAGTAAAAAGTTACACCATATCAACATCAAACTGATACAACAATTTTCATTGAGAAAAAAATAAAAGAATACAAATACAAATGCAACTAGAGAAATGGGCTCCAACTCTACAAAATTGTTCCTATCGAATAACTGTAAAAAATTCTTTGAAATTGAAGACCAAAGAGAAATATAGTTACAAGCATAACAATATCAAGAAGCTGGATTAAAGTTCAATTTTCTTGGAGCTAGGACTTTTTTTAATGGTAAAGAAATAAATGTGCTAACTGCTAATTATCGAATATGAAGGCTATTTCGAATAGTTATAGAAGTGAATACCTTAGATTTTCTCTTAAGTTCAGCCCAATTGATTGCCCTGGTGCAGAGCTGTTCAACCCTTTTGTGAAGTGCATGAGATTTCCCTACAATACATTATCAAGAATGTTCATACAGCTCAGTCCTAAGCAATTAACAATTTGCAAACATTTGAATCTTTCATGAAATCAAACCAACAAACAAAACGAATGATCAAGAGGACTCTTTTGAAATCGAAAGGACTATCAGAATCCACTAGCTACTTGAATTATGAATATCACTTGTATAGTGAAGGAGGAGAAGCTTTTACATACCTGTTCGAGGATCCCGACCAGAGAAAACGATAGGCTCCATGCCACCATCGAGCTCCGGTAGAGCCACCTGAAGTGCCACCTGAATAGGGTGCAAACCCAAGGTACTATTAAGCCATTCCTCAGTAGTTTGAAACACCAAAGGCAAAGCAACAATGTAAGGAACATCAAGCTTTGTAAGTGCTTCAATAGCCCTTGGATGGTCCTGTCTAGCAGGCCCTCCAACAAGAGCAAAGCCAGTGAGCGACACAACCGAGTGCACAAATGGTTTCTTTGTCACCGGATCAACAAGATACCTCTCAACCGGTCCCGAAAAGTCAAGCCCGCCAGCAAAAATAGGAATCACTTTAGCCCCTCTTGCCTCCAACTCCATAATCACAGCCACATAATGACTCTCATCACCAGTAACAATATGACTCCTCTGCAAAATAAGCCCAATGACAGGGGCATTACGATTCTTCAGCTTCTCATTAGCATCTCTCCTTGTTCCATACCAATTCAAATACTCCTTCACATCATCGTACATAGCAGGAGCCAAAGGATGCCAAATCCCAGAGTCCAAATACAAAACAGGCTCAGAATACTCAATCTTAACCCCTTTCAAAGCAGGAACATAAGACCCAGATATCATTTTTAAGAAATTTTGAAGATTATCAGGTGACCCACCAAGCCAAAACTGCAAACTCAAAATATAAAGCCTAGCATCCTGAGCCTTATCACTAGGCAAATACTTTAATACCTTAGGCAATGTCCTCACAAGCTTCAACATACTATCAGCAAACCCAGCAGATTGTTTCTTCTTCTTAAACAACTGAAAAAATGGACTCTTAGATTGCCCCAATTGTGACATACTGAAGGACCCAAGTTTGTTCAATCTCATCACTTCAGGCATTGAAGGGAACACCAAAACGGCGTCGAGTCGATCCCTTTCCTTCTCAACAGCAGCCTTCACCTTCAAAGCCAACTCCTCAACGAAAATCAAAGACCCAATAAACACATTGGCATCTTCCAAGTCTTTACAGAACGTTTTATAAGTTGATTCATCACGAAGCTCTTCAACTAAATAACCCACAACTTCGAAATTGGCGTGGGTTTTGTTGTTGTTGAGAGCTTGTACGGCGGCTGTCAGTGATGATTGGTACTGAGCTTCGAGAACAACATAGACGATTTTGACCGTCGGAAGGCCATTGGTGTTGTCTGGAACGACACGTCGAACTTCAGGACTGGTTTGAGTGAAGAGTCCATTGCCAATTGCGGCACATTTCACTTTAATGGAGGATTTAGAAGAAATGGCGATATGGGTTTTTTTGGGAATGAAGGAATGAAGAAAGAAATGTTTCTGTGAGAGAGAAGATAGCTGGAGCTCAGATTTTGAAGCCGCTAAAAATGGCGATGATACTAAGGACGCCATTGATGACCTTAAAAAAAAACCAGTAAAATAAATCGATCAAGAAATCAAACCTCTGGTAAGGAGAAGAGGGTTAATAAGGATTTAATCTTTGGGCTAGGCTTCAAAATAAGAGAACCCTCAAGGTGATCTTTCCTTCTTCTTCTTCTTCGTTTTCTTTCTCTTTCATTCGAAGTTGCAGAGAAATGGGTTTCGGATTTTAATGAAGAAGAAGAAGAAGAGGAAGGGAAACAGTTGTTTTGGGTGGGTAGTGGTGAGTGGAAGGGACACGTGGCGAACTGGGTCATCAGGGAATTTTGAAAGTGAAGTGTATTTTCTGAGGTTGAGCTTCAATTTCAGCCATGGAAGAGAGAAAGAAGAAGACATCCATTTTTATCTAAATGGGGCTTTTTGATGGAATTTGCTGCAATCTGATTGGTGGAAATGGATTTCATCAAATTGTAGTGAAGTTTGAGTGGAAGAGTGGATAACGAGATAAAAATTGAAGATTTATTTATTTTTTTCTTTTTTAATTGCATTAAATTTCCAATTCTTGTAAAAGATTCTTTCTACTTTGGGTTTGTGTCTCTAAAGGAAAAAAGGACTGATATTTTCTTTGTGGCCTTCAATGGGACCAATGGAAGATAGTAGTCTTTTAGCTCTTCATGTACTTTAGGCTACTCTTCTTAATTCCTCACCATTCATTTGAGAGTTCACCTTATTTGTTTGTTTATTTATTTAATTTCAATCATTTGATAAAAGTTCACATTTTATCTTATGGGATAAAAAATTTACACATCAACAAGTAGAATAAGTAGTAATTTTTTACATTGTTAAGTGTATTTGGTTGGTAATCTAAAAACAAAAATTTGAAAATAGAAATATATGAAAAGAGATATATAACAGGTTTTTAAATATGTGTTTGATAGCATATTTAGAAATTAAATCTTAATTAAGTGTTATTAATTTTAAATATATTATATATAATTTTAAAAACTACATGTGATGCAAAATGTGTTATCAATTTTAAAAATATAATTTTTGTTTATAAAATACTAATATGTGATTGCAATATGTATTGATATACTTGATACTTATGTCGTTAATTTATCCTATTGTTTTAATCTTTTGCATATAGTTGTCCATCCATACTTTGAACAATTTTAAAAGTAAAATAGAATATAATTATACACCAATTTTAGGTTTAGTTTGCCATTGTTATAGCTTTTAAAATAATGGTTGGCAAGTGTGCTTTTAGAAAAATCTATGTCATATGGAGTAGATTAGTGTTTAGTAAGTTTCAAATTTACAACTTAAAAAAATAGGGTAACAACGTTTTGTAAGTTTAAACTATATTTGGTGTGACTTAGAGATAACGATTAAATATTATATAACACGTGTAAGTTGATATTTAATGTATAAATTTCATAACTTAATAATTTATAATATTTAGTTTAAATTACAAAATATATATTTATATTTCTTTAAATTATATGATAAAAGTATAAAAAAAAATCATTGTTATATAAAATTGAAATGAAGAAATGTGATTTCAATTTAAGTATTTTAATCCATGTTCATTTTTCTTAAAAAAAGATACATGAGGTAAATTGTAGGATATTTATTATCTAAAAAAAATTGTAGGATATTTTATTTAATATAAATTATTTTACAAGTTTAGAAACAATTGCTATAAAAATGTTAAATCATTTAAAATTTTATTGATATAGGATGAGATAGATATGAAAGAATATATATATATATATATATATGAGATTCTAATTTAAAATAGTTAGTTAGGGAGAATGGCAGATTTTTAGGAAAGCTAAAAGCTGCTATGTAGGTGATTTTAAACGTAAGTAGAAATTGAAAAGTGATTATTAAAAACTTTAAGAATAATTTGTTTAACCAAACAACTAAAAACGGTTAAGATTCTCCTAGAATTACTTTTAACCCTCGAAAATCAATTCCAAAGGAAGCCTTATGATGGTGTCTTGGAGAATGAGCGTCGTAAACCTCTCCTCGACAATCAAATAAAATTTATAATTCACCGAACCAACAACTTATACTATTGAGTAGCACAAGCGGTAAGTCCCGGGTCGATCCATGGGGAGCCTAATATACGATCTCTCTAAGTTAAATGGGTCTATAAAAAGCAGTAAAAACAGGGATTTTGCTTAAATGAAATGTGGGAAAGTAAATTGCGAAATTTAAAGTGCAGGAAAATAAAAATGTGGGAAAGTAAAATAAAACACTTGGCTTAGGACTTAAGATCCACCCAATGTTCGATTTACCATCTATGCGTCAACCTGACTATGTTCCAAAGATACATCTAACTTTTAACTAATTCCCAACTATGCCTTCAATCCTTCATTCTCACCCTTAGTGAAATATCCATTCTTTTCCTAATATTCTTATCGCATAGTGATACTTCCCAAACATAGTTGACACACTCGAAAGATTTCCTTAAGTCCTTAGATCACCTTGCCATTCAAAATCACCTAACATAACTCTTTCCAAACTTCTTAATGCCTTCTTTTTAAACCAAAACCCAGCTTACAAATCATTTTCTCTTCTTCCATTCATCTGAACGCATAGAATTTCTTGGCCAAAATCCAACAATTCCACTAACATAACTTTTCTGTCTTAAAAAAATTTCCTAACTCCACATACTTATAATCTTAGCTCCACTATTCTAGTCTTACTTCTTCTCTTATTAGCCATTTTAAGTACCTAGGTTCTAAGATAGAGTCTTACATCTTGTCTCTGGTACTGACTCACAATTGCCCTGCCCAACTGGCACTCTTGACGCATTTGTGACCTCTTCAATTTGCCCTCAAGTTCCTTTCTGTCTATCCTGTCCGACTCCACTCAAAAAGAGTGGCTCTGATACCAAATGTCATGGTCATACTTCTTCAACAGTGCGGCACCATGATTCACGCTCAATCATGGTCAGCCTTAAGGGAAATGCAAGTCCCAATCTACTTTTTGCTCATTCTTTTTGAAGCTTCATCGGTCCATGATCAAGCGTGAATCATGGTGCCGCATGGTTGAAGAAGTATGACCGTGACATTTGGTATCAAAGCTTGTCTTCTTGCTTGTTGTTCAACTTAACATGCATGCCACTTATCTTGGTTTATTGGATGATGCACCGTCCTTCTCGGTAGCATCACGGCACTTCACTTGGCCCTCTGTCATTGTCAGATGTATCGACACTCTTGTGTCGCCACTACACTGTCTACACAAGTGGGGTCACAATCTACTATCTCAAAGTTAGATTGTGACGCTCTCCCCCACTTAAACTGTCATCATCCTGGATGACCCATTTGGGGTGCAATCCACTTTTATTCACGTGAGATTGCAACACTGTGCGCCCGCTGACTTCGTCGCTCGTTCGTCAATTTTCGGAGCTCAACTGCACTCTCACCGTTTTTGCTCTCAGCCTTTGAGCGTAGAGCACAGCATAGTTGCACTCTGCGTTGCACTGCTCCAAGGGCATTTTTGTAATTTTCACATCCATGAGCTCTAGGTGCCCGTTTTCACCTCTGATAGCTCCAAATCAACCCCTAACAACCAATAATATCTGAGGTGCATGATTTGCTAAAATTCCTATAAAATAACATAATAAACAAATAAAATCCAAGAACGAGCCCGAATGAAGCTAGAAAAAGTAGCACTTTTACAGTTTTATCACCTTACTTAGGAATGATTAGTAATGTTCTTGATGGTTAACCAAGGTAAGGCCCAAAGTCCATGGGTGGGTCCAATCCCGTAGCGTATCAGAAGGAGGCATAGGGGACCGTGCGTCCCAAAAGAAAAATGCATCTACCTCAAGGTTTGGGTCGAGCAACTGAGCCAGTGAATATATTGAAGGAAATTGAATCCCGGCATAAGCGTTTGATCACATTCTTTGATTTATTGAAAGAATTAAAAATAAAAAAAGTAAAGAAAAAGGTTAAGCATCATACATTTGCCAATCTATAATTCTCGAACCTACAGTCTTCTCCTTGTAGTCTTCATTTTCCAAGAGATCTCCTCGCTATGACTCTGACAAGGATCCAATTTGTAGGAACCGCCTCTTTTAAAGAATGGGAAGATGAATTTTCTTAGAATTTTTCTAAGAAAATTGGGAGAATTAGTAGAGAAAGATTTTTAGAGTAGTCGTAGAGATTATTCTCTTAGATAATGTGTTCTATTAAGGCTCCTAAGGGCCCTATTTATAAAACTCTATGGATTACTCTAATCCAATATTTAATATTTAATAATATCCAATATTAATAAATATCTACCCAAATAATATCTCATATTAAATAGTTTAAAATATTTAAATCTTATTTATATATTTATTTTCTGCAGAATCTTTGTTTTGTACCTCATCCAAATTAAATAGTTAATTATTTGAATTCAATTCAAATCAATTAATTAATTCTCCCTCTATTTATCTTTTGCAGAATCTTTAATTTGGATCTCATCCAAATTAAACAATTAACTATTTGAATCCAATTCAAATTAATTAATTAATTCTCCCTCTATTTATTTATATGGATTTTATCCAAATAAATAATTAATTATTTGAATCGTATTCAAATAATTAATTCTCTATATTATAAAATTATAATTTGAATCACATTCAAATAAAATTTATATAAATCATGTAATTAATTGTATCCAGTACAATTAACACTTTCCCTCATAAATTTGAACATTTCAAATTTTTCTTTCAACATAGTTGCTCCTTGTTGGTCCATAGTGAGCTAGCAAGGGATCTTATGGACCTACAAATCAAAAGCTCCAACGATATGAGATTAATCAGCTAAACTCATTAACCACATTAATCAATATTTGTTAACTGCGGGTACACTCCGCTAAAGACCCACAATTGCACTTTTCTCACTACAGATATATTTATGTGTTTATGGATATAGACCAATAATAGCAAATTAGTCATTTACAAGTGTTCGTAACACTAGCTGGGTCAAATTACCGTTTTACCCCTAGGTTACTTCTAAATCCTTTAGTACCAGTGCTTCTCTAATGAACAACTTGTTTATGGTCCAACCATTAAACAGAAATCTCACTCGGGCTAGTGAGAGGGTAGGGCCCTTTGTTCAAGTTTTGGAGACACCACTTAAGGGAACGCTTATCTACTTACAGTAAAAATG
This sequence comes from Citrullus colocynthis, assembly GCA_031780015.1. Taxonomy (NCBI): domain Eukaryota; kingdom Viridiplantae; phylum Streptophyta; class Magnoliopsida; order Cucurbitales; family Cucurbitaceae; genus Citrullus; species Citrullus colocynthis. The sequence goes on from QLSR01000174.1 coordinate 287,207, forward strand.
GGAATGAGTGAATTCTATCTTGTATAATTATGTCTCCAGCTCCCCGCTCTGTCTTGTCCCAAGATGGTAGACATATTGAGTAGGCAAACGGCCACTCTCACCCATACAAATAAAAGGACAATCTCTCGTAGACAGTTCATAATATACTCAAGATTAAGACTAAGTTGCTTAGGTCATCCTATTGAAATAGAAACCTAACTAGTCAACGGAGTTATATCTAGTAATTACTATTTCGTGGTCCGGTCTTATGCAAACACATTGCATAGGATACCTCCACTTGCATGTCACCTACACGAACGTCTTAGATCATTGCGTTTGTATCAAATACAAAGTGGACCGTATCCATGGTGTCACCAAGATAAGGTACCTAACCTTATCCCTATACTATAGACCCTTTAGACTATATCTTCAGCATTAATCTCTGTATGTCCCCACATATAGTTCAAGACTCATAAAACAGCCTAGGATGTTAGTTTATTGGATTTAGGGTTATTAAGACAAAACAAACAAAAACAATCAATAACGCTTATTGAAGTAACACATCAATAACTCTTTATTAATGATTTAATGACGGTCAAATTATTACATTTACAATATACGAGTTTTAGGGCATAAAACCCAACAAACTCCCACTTTCAAGGTCCATGGCTTTGATCCATTGGTCCTTATTTACATCTCTCTTTCTCTTATAGATCCATTTACATCCTATGGGCTTAACCCCTTCAGGTAGATCTACGAGTTGTCATACTAAATGGAAGTACATAGACTATTTCAAGGTCCATGGCTTTGATCCATTGGTCCTTATCTACGTCATTCATTGCTTGTCAATAAGACAATTGATCCTCAACGCCATCATCAGGTATAACGACCTGAGTTTCAGTTAAACCCAAGTAATGGTTAGGTCGTGATATAACCCTCTCACTACGTCAAGGCATTCTCAACAATTGAGAAGGACAAGATAGACCTGAATAACTAGCGGCTTCAACAACTGTTGCTGAATGACCAGCTTCATCAACAACTCTTGTTGACTTTTCAATAACTTCTCTTAATACTAACTTATTGCGTGGTTTGTGATCCCTTATGTGGTCTTCCTCCAAGAAAGTAGTATTTCTTGATAAAAACATTCTATTTTCTTGCAAGTTGTAGAAAAGACCACCTCTCATTTCTTTTAGATAACCAACAAATTGATATAGCCTTGAACGAGGTTCCAGTTTTTTAGGATTTGTCACTAGGACATGTGCTGGACAACCCCAGATACGGAAGTAATACAAACTAGGTTTACGCCCCTTCCATAACTCTAAAGGTGTTTCAGAAACACTCTTCGAGGGCACGTTGTTCACGATGTGAATCGTAGTTTCTACTATATACCCCCAAAACAAGCTAGACAACTGACATAGCTCATTATCGAGCAAACCATGTCTAACAAGGTTTTATTTCTTTTTTTTGATATACCATTTTGCTAAGGTGAATTAGAAGCTGAGAGTTGAGATTGGATTTCATGTTCTATCATGTAGTCCTGGAATCTATGATCCATGTATTCTCCACCTCGATCAGATCGAAGTATTCTAATTGTTTTACCTAATTGGTTCTCAACTTCAACCTTATACTCCTTGAACTTTTCAAGGGCATTAGACTTATGCCCCATTAGACATTAGGTATAAGTAACCATATCTTGAATAATCATCTATAAAAGAGATGAAGTCTTCATACTCTCCTCGAGCTTTTACATTCATTAGACCATAGAGATCCGAATGTATAAACTCTAAGGGCTCTTTGACCTTATGGTCATTTTGGTTATTTTTCCCTATGGACATGATTTACAAGGAGGCAATGAATCATCTTCTAACTCACTTAGAAGTCCATTCTTTACCAAACGACCGATCCTATCAACATTTATGTGACCACTTGATTTCGTGCATTTTTTCACGTACTTTACATCTATGCTCTTAAAATGACTATTTGATTAATGAATTTGGACGTTTAATTATCCTTAGGATTACATAAACCTAAGTTGAAACTTTGAAAGGCCATAACTTTGAGCACGGTTGTCCGAAGGCAACTTGTCTGACCCTTCAACCCAAAAGACGGTCGTTTTGGTTCCCAATTGAATTACACAATGTTTTTTTTCCAACATTTCATCTTTTTGAAGTTTGAAACTAGCACCTTAAAGTTCCTTTATGGTTCAAATTTGTGTATCTTCTTTCAATATCGAGAAGTTCGTACCAATCGGCTCTACCTCAAAATTTCAGCTTCAAACTCTGACTCTTCTGCTCGATATTCACCAAACATCGAACCTTGTTCAGACTGCGGGACAGTAAATGAAATTTCTGTTTCAGCTTCAATTTTACCATGAAACCGGTCAAAATCCTACACGAATTTGCCCTAGATTTCTTCTTCTACCACCCCTCGACGTGCATCTGAAAGATAACCTCAATTTAAGACTTGGAAAATGAGAGAACCCCGTCGGCAATCTTCACCGAGTCTAAGAATAAATCCACCGACTAATCTCCACTAACCCTTTTCTTTCTTTCTCTTTAATTTAAATAAATAAATAAATAAGTAATCCACTTTTACGCCCCACTTAATAATCAAGATAAATTTTAGCTCGATTCCCTCTTAATGACTTAAATATGCAACTTACCACACATTACTTCTGGCTTTCTCCCCTTCTTCCTTCGATCTACAAGAGAAAAACAATTTAGTCCACTTCGATACTATGTACTTATGTTTAACACTTACAAATGAAAGTATGGTTTACAAAGTAATAGAAGAGAAAGTTAGGTTTTAAAAACACAATGCTTACCGATTTCATGTCGCCCAAGAACCCGACGCGTAAAGGACAGATTTTTGCCGTCTAAGAAGTCGAAGCTTACCAATTTTGATGTTCTCTGCTTCAATGATGTGTAGTCGTGCGACAATGAAGTGTAGAAGCCGATTGAAGAAGTCGATCGAAAGAACCCTTTAAACCGTTACGGAAAAAAATTATTTTAGGCGCGTTTCCAAATGTTTCCAAAAGTTGGGTTTCATTTTTTTTTTCTTTTTTTCTTTTTTTTTTTTTTTTGTAAAACGTCAAAATTAAAGACAGGGATCCAAATGTAATTTGGGCCTAATTTTTATGAAAAATCATAGCCCATTAGATCTTTCATGAAAATAATAGTGGGTTTAAGGTTATTTGAGTAAATGGGATTATCGAAGTAGGCTATTGGTATAGAAACCCTTACTACTAACCTATTTAACTAGCCCCAACTACACTAATAGCCTAAAGCCCCCATGTTTCTTTTTTTTTTTTTTTGTAAAACGTCAAAATTAAAGACAGGGATCCAAATGTAATTTGGGCCTAATTTTTATGAAAAATCATAGCCCATTAGATCTTTCATGAAAATAATAGTGGGTTTAAGGTTATTTGAGTAAATGGGATTATCGAAGTAGGCTATTGGTATAGAAACCCTTACTACTAACCTATTTAACTAGCCCCAACTACACTAATAGCCTAAAGCCCCCATGTTTCTTTTTTTTTTTTTTTTTCTTTTAATAAATAACCTAAAGTTCTTGGATATTTCATAAAAATCTGTCCAAATTTCATGTACAACCCTTCTTAATTCTGACGGTTTCTTTTTAGCAAAAAAAGGAAATAAGAAATGCCACATATGAAAAATATTTTAAAAAAAACACCACATATGGAAAATATTTGAGAAATATTAAAAAAAAAATCACATATGGAAAATATTAGTAAAATGCCACACATGGAAAATATTAGAAAAATGCTACATGAAAAATATTATGTTAAAATAACCATCATGACATCAAATTCGCTGTAGTAAAATAATATAATTTTATAAAAATAAGGCCAATAAACCACAGTATATAATGAAACAATTAAAATCATATATAATATACATTGAAATATACTAAATATATATTTCTTAACTGCATGAAGGGTTCTACTCGTTGAACATATCATACAATATATCCTAGTATATATGAATATATAATTGACACAACTAGGGACATTCAAATTACATATAGTAAAATAATGTAAGTTTATAAAAATATGGCAAATAAAACACAGTATATAATTTAACAACCAAAATTAGGAACAATATACATTCTAATATACTAAATATATGTTTCTTAAATGCAATAATAATTTTGCTAGTTGAATATATATGATAAGCAAATAAGTGGCAATCATAAGGAGCTGACCAATGAAGGAGATAATGAGGTTCTAAAGTTGAAAGTGAAGCTCAACAAGCTCAAACCAGATCATATGAAACTCATGTTCAAATTCAATGGAAGACAACTCGAAGTCAACCTAATCATGAGACAATCATTATGTCACAAGGATCAATGATGAGCTAGAGCTAAATGATTTCAAGAAAGATTAAATGCTTGCTTCCAAGCTAACTTTTCAGCCTATGATGAAAAGTTGCAACCTTTGAAGCTCCAAGAATCATTTGGACACACAAGAGTCATAATGAATATGAAAATACAATTTATCCACATATTTAAAACTAAATGTATCAATTTATTTTAATATATTTACATTTATGATGGTTCATGCATGGAATTGAAGAGTCTTGTTTAAACCTAGAAAAATAGATGAAAGGTTGTGACCTTTCCTATTGACCTTTCATTTAGTTTAAGTAATGTTGTAATTTGAAGAAATTTAGTTTAAGTAATGTTGTAATTTGAAGAAGAAGAAGAAGAAGAAATTTAGTTTAAGTAATGTTGTAATTTGAAGAAGAAGAAGAAGAAGAAGAAGAAGAAGAAGAAGAAGAAGAAGAAGAAGAAGAAGAAGATTCATTAAAATACAATTCATCCACATATTTAAAACTAAATGTATCAATTTATTTTAATATATTTACATTTATGATGGTTCATGCATGGAATTGAAGAGTCTTGTTTAAACCTAGAAAAATAGATGAAAGGTTGTGACCTTTCCTATTGACCTTTCATTTAGTTTAAGTAATGTTGTAATTTGAAGAAATTTAGTTTAAGTAATGTTGTAATTTGAAGAAGAAGAAGAAGAAGAAATTTAGTTTAAGTAATGTTGTAATTTGAAGAAGAAGAAGAAGAAGAAGAAGAAGAAGAAGAAGAAGAAGAAGAAGAAGAAGAAGAATTGGAAAATGTAGAATTTGGGTTTTAAACATTGAAAGAATTGGAAAATGTAGAATTTGGGTTTTAAACATTGAAAGCTTTTAAGCTTTGTTTCTCGTTTATTTTTGTGATAGAATGTAGAATTTGGGTTTTAAACATTGAAAGCTTTTAAGCTTTGTTTCTCGTTTATTTTTGTGATAGAATGCATAAATATTTGGAGCATTCAAGTAAGGAGTGATCTATCTTGCTTGTAGAGTGCTTTGAAGATCAAGGGTTGAGGAGAATTTCGTCAAAATTTTGTCCAATCCTTGGTTTATTAGATCGTCTAAGTAATCTGTTATCCAGCTTATCTTAGGGGTTGAGATCAAATTGGTTTTTGGATCTTTTGGTGTTGAGTTCTTTGGGTCTTGTTGTTCAGCATGGTTCTTAGATCCGACTCTTGAATGGTTTCTTTATTAATCAGACAATATATCCTAGTATATGTGAAATATATAAGTAATACAACTAGCAACATTCGAATTAGATGTAGTGAAATAAAACCAACCATGGATTTAAGCAATCGAAAAACTAAATAAAGAATTAAGATGAAAAATTGGTGCATTGCTAGATGTAAAAGAACCCACTGTCGGATGTAAAAGATGCAAAAAGAAATGAAATCCTAAACACCAGAGATGGAAGCTTTAAGTATAACTATCATAACATAATCCTAAATCTAAGGAATATATACCATATTAATTAATGAATAAAATAAGAATCATTAAATGAAGGATGCAACATTAATTAGGATATATATTGTAATTAATGATTACTAAAAAAAATCTCTAAATGATTAATGTTAAATTCAATCCAATTTTTTATTAATATTTAATTATACAAAAATAAGAAAATTTAATTAGTGAAAGAAGGAGCCATGAGGTTAAACTAATCCTAAATTTATGATTATTCTAGTTAGGAATATAATTCAAGTTTAAGATATTTGTGAAATATTACTTATGCATTAGGTTAAATCTCTAATTCTTTCTAAAATAATTGCATATATAGCGCAAAAAATAGACCCAAATATGGTAAAAGATAACAAGCCCACGTAACACACTATTTCGCGTGCTTCTTCTTCCCGATTTTCTCAAATTGAAAGCTAGCACTGATAGCAACTAAAAAATTTAAACTAATGAAATAATTAGGGACATAAACAAAAAAAAAAAAAAATTGTAGAAATTAAAAGAGTAGAGGGAAAGAAATGACATCGGTGATTTTTATAGTGGTTTGAAATTCCTACTCCACTCCCTAAAACTCTTTCTTGGGTATTTTACTACGCAGATTCTCTTATAGGTGAGAACCAAACCGATTTACCATTCTTTTTATGGGTTCAAGAGTCCAACCACTTTCGATCTTTTTATAGGTTCAAGATCCAACCTCTTTTGATATTTTCCAACAAGTTCAAGATCAAACCATTACAAATCCTTTTTTTCTTTTTCGGGTTCAAAATTAAACCACTATCTCAAACCCAAGGTTCAATTGGTATTAGAGCCCAAATGAATTGTCTTTGCTTTTGGTTTAAGAAAATCAAAATTGAAGGGATTGAATCCCAATACGGAAGCGTGTAATCACTTTTGTCTAAGAATTGGGATAAGATAATCTAATTGATTTATAGAAAACTAGGGCAAAGCATATTATAAAAGTGAATGAAGAAAAAAGAACCTTGAATGAAGAACCATTCTTCTTATAAGTCCTACTTTCATTCTTAAGTTACTAAATTAAGTAAGTTGTTTAACTGTGTGGACTTTGTGAAACTTTTCCTTGTTTAGGATCAAGGATGCGTGGAAGAGGTGTCACGTGAAGAGCTTAAGAGATGGACTTAGTCGTGAGAATGGGGCTTGGTCCATGGGTCTAGGCGTTGAGCTTGACAAAAAAAACTAGCCGAGTGGTAAAGGAAGTGCTAAGTAGGTGGCAAAGGATGCTCAAGTGTTGTGAAGTGGGCGTTGAAAGGAGGAACCTTGTGTAGAAAGTTCCTAAGTGTTGAAACTAGGCGTTGAACTTTCATGTAGTAGCCGAGCCTAAGTGTGAGGCCTAGGCATGAAGATCAAGTAGGCATCAATGAGGGGCTAAGTTGAAGAGCATGAGGTGTTGAAGTGTCTAAAGGAGGCATCCAAGAAAGTGAGATTGTTAATTATTTCTTGCTTAATTCAAAGTTAAATTATTTATAGCAAAAAATATGTTAATTTGTTTAATTGGACCCACATTAATAAAAAGTTTAAATTAGCTTTAAGAAGCCCTATTCGCCCCTCTACGGTTACCCTACCTATCCAAAAATTAGTATCAGAGCCTGTTGCTCTTGCTTGTAATTCAAAATATTTTCATAAATCATTTCGGATTGATACACAATTGTTTGAGTTTTTCACTCCTGCAATTGACATTAAATTATCTTATTAATATTTTGAAAATTATTTGAAAAGCTTAATTGCTACAACCATGGCAACTACATTAAATTATCTTATTAATATTTTGAAAATTATTTGAAAAGCTTAATTGCTACAACCATGGCAACTTTAGAAGGTCAATGGGTTGATACACCTCCTTTCTTCAATGGTAAAAATTTTGATGTTTGGAAAAAGAGAACGCAAATATTTTTGATAGCTATTGATTTTAATATCTTGTATGTTTGTGAGCATTTGGATACTAAAGTATGTGATAAAATTGCAAAATTTGATTATGCATATGATATTTGAAATTTTCTTGAATATGTATAGCATAGAAAATTTTCCTTGTACTATTAATAATTTATTTGATGTGAAAGAGAATTATTATTTTCAAATTAAGAAAATTTCTATGATGGGAAAAAGAAAATATGTAATGGATCCTCCTTTGACTTAATGGCTCATTTGCATAATAGTTCTAGAGATGAAAGTGACGAAAATGAGGTAAATCATAAATCCTTTTCTTATGATAAGCTATTTGATGTTTTTGAAAATGTGCAGCATGATCTAGAAGAGCTTAGCTCTAAATATGTGAAATTATCAAAGAAGTATAAGATATTGTCTATTGAAAATAAATCTTTGATAGATGAAAATGCATGTTTGAATAATAGAGCAACTAATGATGTTTTGCATGATGATAAATTTTGTGATAATGTGCCTTAAATGATGGAATCAACTTTTCTTGAAAAAGAGAAGGATGAACTCAAAACTTTGTCATGTGATGAAAGTTGATTTGAATGATTTGAGAAACGAAAATGAGAAACTTAGATCTTGTTTTTTGGAATTAAGTGATGAAATTACTAGTTTGAGAAATAGAATTGTTGAGTTGAAAACTAGCAATACTTCTTTAGGAAAAGAGAAAAATTCTTTTATGAACAAAATTAAATTTCTTGAACGTGATGTTGATGAGAAAAATAATATTTTGCACATGCTTAAGGAGAAAGAACTGCTTGCTAACAAAGAGCTTGAAATTGCAAACGAATCTATTAAGAAATTGACTGTGTGCACAAAGATTAGATAAAATTATTGACATAGGTAAATTTTTAAATGACAAAAAAGGACTAGGCAATGTGAATGAAAATTGTTCTTCTAGTTCCAGGACTACTTTTGTTAAGACCACTTCTTCTATGTCTAAAAATGTTTTACCTAATGTATCTAATTTTGTTAAAGCTAAATTTGTGCGTACATGTCATTTTTCTGGAGTCAAAGGTCATATTAGACCCAATTGTTTTAAATTAAAAAATGCTTCAAGGAAAAATTTCATTGAGAAAAAGATGGTAAAAAATCAATGTGTGAAAAAGAAAATTTTGTCTAATGTTACTTTGTTACTCTTGTGGCAAAATTGGTCATAAATTTAATATTTGTTATTTACAAAAAAAAATTAACATTTGCAATTTTTGGACTAATTTAAAATGAGTACCAAAATTTTTGCTCATTAATAATGAAGGACTCAAGAAATGGGTACCAAAATCCTTTGGTTGAGCTTCTTTGTAGGTGTGATTCAAGAAGCAATTGTTGCTTGGACTTAACGTGAGGAATTAATTCAAATTGGAGCAACTATTAAATGACTTACTTGAATGTAACAAAGGAAATTGCTTATTTGGTAACTTTATGTGTTTTATTGAATTTTTTAGATAAGCATTTCTATTGGTATCTTCTATGAAAATTATATCTCTTGAATGGTTTGACAAGTTTAAATTTGGTTTCTTGCATTCTTATTCGATTTAATGCCATGAAAAATGATTGTATATTTATTTATTTTGTATATATCTTTATTGCTTATTACTTGACTTTTTGGTCATTTAGATGCTTGCTCTGTCCTTGCATTTTTCTTGGAAAGTTTTGAGCCAAATGATATTAATTTTGGGGCATTTTGTTTATCCTTATTGAGAAATTGATCTCTGAGCATGTTGTTTTTGAACCGTTGTTAAATTCCTTTTCATAGGGAGAGTATTTATGAAATTTATTTATATTCTTGAACCCCTTAGCATTTTATTCAAAATTGGTCTACTGTGATGCTACGTTGCTCATCTTTGTTTTAATATTCTTTCTTTGTGTGGCATAAAAGGAGTTAATGTTTTGCTTTGCTTTTTTATTTGTTATCATTGCTTGTTTTTCAACTAGGGATATTTATTTTATTTATTATTTGGAAGGAGAATGCTTGTTTTTAGGGAAAGTTATACACATTCATATATGAATTTCATGTTCAAATGATTTTGGTTCTCCATTCTTTATTCTTGTCTATTCTTCTTACACACTGTTTATCCTTTTAAGAGGAATTACTGAATTTGGAGTACAAATTTATTTTGAAAATTTGTTTGATATTTTCTACCCTTAACTTGAATTATGTGCTAAATATCTTTTTGTCCCTTATTAAGAGGGAGTGTTCAATTGATTTCAAAAGGGGGAAAAATTTGTGAAATTGAATAAATTTAGCTTGAGCTTTGTTGATATGTGATGCCTCTCGAATATTCATTGTTGTTTGTGATGATTTGTTTCTTAGAAGGCATGTTGATAGGAGAAGAATTGCAAAATTATGTGTTCATGTTTTTAAGGAGAACTTTCATATCATTGTTATTTTTCTTAATTGCTTTTTTTGATTGATTCCAAAGGGGGGAAAAGTAATAAGAAAAATGAAAGCATGTTGTTGTTATCAAATATATCTTTGGTGTTCAAGTAAATTGAAATTATGTTTGTTGATTGTGATTCAAGTTCATACTTTATATCACACACCTCTTTAGAGTTCATTTTTTTCGAGTAGTTTGTCATCATAAAAAAGAAGGAGATTGTTCGCTTTTTGGCCCTTAATATCAAATTAATTAATTTTAGCTCAGAATTTTTCCATTAAGCTTGTTTCGGCTATATTTTCTTCATTTGAGCTCTGATTTGAGTGATTCAAAATGCGTTGGATTCGTTATTCTAAGCTCTATGCAATGGACACTTCAAAATACTCAAATTGTCAATAAATTAATTCAGATTTCTTATCATTAAAACATTGATTAATTAATTAATTATAATTAATTAATTTGAGATTAAGGGCCAAAAAATCAACAAATAAGTCAACCCCTTCACGAATTGCTCATAACTATAATTTGGTCAAATTACCGTTTTATCCCTGTAATTACCTCTTACTCCTTAAGTCTCACTAATCTTCTAATGAACAACATGTTTATGGTCCTACCATAAAGAAAACTCTCTCAGGCCAATAAAAGGGAGGAGCCCTATTGTTCAAGACTCGGAGTCAACACTTAAGGGAGCAACTCATCTACTTACCCTAAAGACGGGAAGAAGTGAATTTCATCTTGTGAAGCTATGTTTTCAACTCCCTACTTGGACAAATCTCCAAAATGGTAGACTTACTGAGTCGGCGACTCGGGCCATTCTCACCTATACAAATTAAAGGACTACCCTCATAGACATGATTTCATAACTCACTCAGGATTAAGGTTGAGTTACCTATGATTCATCCTATAAAATGTTAATCTCTTCAATCAATGGTCTTACAAAGATAGATTAGTCATTTTGTGGTCCAATCTTATACAAACTCTTTGTATAGGATACCCCCACTCGTATGTCTCCACATGAACGGTTTGGATCAAATCGTTTGTAACACTTACAACTCTTGTAATATTTACAAAGTAGGTTGTATCCGTAGTATTACCAAGATAAGGCAATCTTGGATCTTTCTTTAATAGATAATTGCATACATAATATAATCAACCATTATTTCAAATAGCTTATTAACTAATAGGCTTCAGGGCATACATCCCAACACCTATAAATATAGATATATAAACACAATAAACAACATAAGCAAGCTAGATTGGAGGCACTAAGATAGCACATCTTGGGGGTTATCAACGAGTGTCGTCGTATATACAAGATTGTGGATAGCAACATCGAATTAAAATTGTACATGATGTGTAACACCCTATTTCTTGAACCTATGCATTTAAGAGCTTAAAAAGAAAAGAAAACAAGAGGGGTGGTATTGGATCACAAGGTTGTGGAGTTGGCCGAGAAATATTGCTAAAAGTAGGAATGAGTATGCGTTGAACTTGAAGGAAAAGAGAGGTTTGTGTTTTAAGTATTGGGTAAGTATAAGCCGTAGATAAGTTTGGATTAGAAGGATTGGATTGGAAGTTGCGTTGAGTGATTTCTGGATTTTGGAATTAAAGTAATTCTTAGAGTTAAGAAGTCTTCTAAGTAGAATAACCAGACTAGAGGAACGCAACTATTTCTAAGCCTGGAGGTATGATCTAAGGAAAAGAAAGGAAATCTCACCAAGTGATGGAAAGAGTTAGATTAAGTTGGACGCATACTTTGTAAATAAGAGACCATGTTGGACGCATGGTTAAGACTAAGGAAACGCATGATAAAGGTAACCCGAGAGCTCGAGTGTAAAAGGTGAACGCATAGGAAGTAATCCAAGAGCTCGAAGGGAAAGAAGTGAAACGCATAAGAGGTAATTAAGGAAGGAGGTGTAAGCTTGGCTTAAGTGGGACGTATGAGTTAGAGGACTAAAGTTGAGTAGTAATGCATTGGAAGGATAAAAAGCATAAGGTGGAATCGAGGAAAGATGCTATTATAATTTAAGGTAAACGCATGACTTCCATCAAGGAAGATTTAGTTGAAGAATTGGATAAGTAAGAAGGTTGAGGAGTAAGCCTAAAGGAAGGAGGCTGGAGGTGGATGCATACTAATTTATCATAAGAGAAATAATTAAGTACAAGGAAAAGGTCAAATGAATAACCCTTGAATATAACTCAAGAACACATAGAGGGATAATCAAGGAATCATCAAGGATAGGAGGAAGGTCATGGACGCAGAACGAAGTAAAGGTAAACGCAAAGAGTGCAAACGCATAAGGAAGGTCTTGAGTTGGATTTGGTTATCAAGGGTAAACCACATCATCGGATGTGTTATCACACAAGAGAAGGACTTGTAGCTAAGATTGGACATAAGGGAAGAGAGTTTGATGCATGGTATTATGCAGAAAGGTACAAACACATTGTAGTGTGTGTCTGAGACATTGACGCCTAGTAGTATGCAGTAGAGAAACGGGGTCAAAGGTAGTATGGCCGAAGAGTGAGGGAAGAAAGTAATGAAGCTAAAACCTGAAAGAGGATTAAATAGGCGCATAGGGGACACTATGTTGAATGAAAAGTTTGTATATTGGAGTCAGTTGGACATATAAAATAAGTTGATAAAGGTTGCATGGGTTCATTTGGACTTAACACCTCATAAGGAGGAGGTACCAAGATTGCATGTTGGATATGTCATACAGCGTGACAGGTGGCAAATAAGTGGCAAAAAGAGAAGAGAAGTGAGATGGAAAGCACTCTATTCCAAAGCTATAAATAGGACCTTGAGGGAAAATGAGAGGGAAGAGGATCATAAAGTCTGAGTTCTGGAGAGAAAGTAGAAAGAAGGCAGAAAAATTCTTGCGTTCGTGGTGAAGTCTACGGCCAAAAGATGAGGTGTTCTTAACAACCTAGCTACCTTGCGTTAAACAAGTAGCTTTGCGTTCAAAGATAGACTCTGCGTTCAAGTTGGACTTTGCGTCCAAGAGAGGTCGATGCATCCAAAAGGGAAGCAAGAAGAGTTATTTGTTAGCTGTCAACCTTGCGTTTAAGGAGCAAGGTTGTGTCCAAATAGAGCTGCCAGAAAAGGAAAACAGCTACCTTGCGATTTTAGAGTCTCAAGCCTTGCGTCCAAGAAGCTCGGGAAAGAGAATTAGAAGAAAGGAAAAGAAACTACCCTTGAGCAAGTATTATGTGAGTAACACTAACGTCTTTTCAAAATATGAGTGTGTTCTCTGTGATTAACAACATTGGTCTCGGAATATGAATAAGTGCTCATGAGTTCAACATATAGAACATGCATTTATATTTAAAAAGCATTTGAGTGTGCTGGTTATTAGAAATGAGTTTATTAAAGAGCATGCTATTTGATAATATATGATTTTCATGATTTTACTGAAAAGCATGTTGTTTGATATTATATGATCTTATGAAAGATTTAGAAATGAGCATATAGAAAAACATGTTGTTTGATATTAAAGATGTGGAAATTGAGTTTATTGGAAACTTTAACTTATGAATTTATGATATGATGCTTCCAAAACATGTTGAGTATTTAGGAAATCTTAGAAATGGAACCCCAATGCCTAAGGACTTGGAGAAGGCATATGGGCAGCCCGAGATATAACAAGACAAAACATGTTGAGTACTTTAGGAAATCTTAGAAATAGGACCCCAATGCCCAAGGACTTAGAGAAGGCACATGGGCAGCCCAAGATATAAAAAGGTATCCAATGCTAAAGGACTTGAAGAAGGCAAATGGGTAACCTGGATATAGAAATGGGACCCCAATGCTCAAGGACTTGGAGAAAGCATATGGGCAGCCTGGATTATAATACCTATGTGCACATAGAGGAGTATACAATGCTGATGTGTTGAGATTACTCTACACAGCTAAGGATAATCGACGTTGAGTAGCGTAGAGCTCGACTCTGCCTCAACTAAGGAAAATGATATGAAATGTTTTCGACGTTGAGAAGCGTAGAGCACCGCGCCGCCTCAACTAAGGAAAAATGATTTGAAACGAACAGAAAATTTGAGTGTTTTTCTCTGAATTAAGCACGCATGATTTAACAATGGTATTTAAGTAAGATTTAATATGATTTGAATCGATTCGTTGTTGACAATGTTTATATTATGATCAGTTTTATAGTTAAAGAAAAATATTTCCAAAAACTGTTACTCACTGAGCTGTTAACTCATCCTTTCATATGTTTTCCATTTTTCAGGTAGCATGACAGTTCCCGTTGCCGATCGAAGTCGAGATTTTTCAAGAGTTAAGGTTTCACCGTCCTAGGGAGTGTAGTTAAACTAAGAATTAAGGAAGTTCGACAGTGAGAGTCGACTAGAAAGTCGATGACTGCTGTTTTCACGCTCCGTCTCGGGCTACGGGAGGGTAGTTCGAGATAGGGTGCGTCATGATGACAATCGAGATCAATAAGGGGCTGTTTGGCGTGTTGAGTTAAGTTCATATGTCGTGGAGTTTATATGTTTACGGAGTTCATATGTGTATGTTTTAGGTGTTTAGGGTGCTGAATTCATATGTCAAGGATATCTGGAGCAGTTTTTTACATAAATGATATGTATTTATGATAATTATTTTTGTTTATAAATTTTTTTATTCAATAATTCTACATATATATTTCTTTTACTTTTTTAAGGACACATGTATTGTTTGAAGTTTTAGGACATGAGATTTAGGATTTACTTTTGAATCATGCATTTTAATTTTTTTTTTTTTTAACTTAAGTAATCATATTTATAAATTTGTGCATGTGACGTTTCTAGTTAAGTCATTTTTACTTTAACATTTTTAATAAAAACTTTTTAAAATAAAAACACTCGTGTGTCGGATATTTTTTTTTCTCAAAAGTATTTTTACGTACAAGTTTGTTTGATTTCTTGCATGATAAAAGTGATTTTATTAATGTTAAATGACTATAAAGAATGACTATAAAATACTAAGAACTAATCACAAAATCGGGAATGTTTTGACGGAACTTACGTACTTTTATGTCAACAAATGTGTCTTTATTCACAATTTTGTGCATCAACTTAAATATAAACATGCATTAATGTTTTATGGGATGTTTTCAAAAATAAAAAACTATCGAAAATAATTATAAATATAGAAAAATTTTACTTTCTATCTGTGATAGACTGCGATAGACTCAGATAGACATCTATCATTTTACTAGATATACATGGATAGATGTTTATATGGGTTTATTGCGGTCTATCACAAATAGAAAGTAAAAAATCAAACGAGATTTCTCATTTGTTGCCACTCAACAACAGCAGGTCTCAGCTCTGCACATTCCTAGAAATATTGCTATATTTGTAAATAGTTTGATATTTTTTTCTATTTATAATAATTTTCCATGTTTTATATGCATTCTTTAATTAATAGTTATTTTTAAGCTTTAAATTAAGGTCTTATTGACAATTTTATGTCACGAGCGTCAACAAAACAAAAAACTCTTATAGTCATAATTTAAAATAATGTTCGTTGGAGTTGGTGGAGTGGCAAAGGTCGCCAGATTTTTCCGTCAATGGCAGTGGTTGAATGTTGCTGGATTTGGGCGCATGCAATGGTTTCTGGAGTTGGTTGTCGGAGGTGGTTGCCAGAGTTTAACACTGGAGGTGGTTGCCGAAGTTAGTCTCTGAAGGTGGGCACTGGAGTTGGTCGTCGAGGGTGGTCATTAAAGTTGGTCGTTAAAGGTGATTGTTGGAGTTGAGCAATGAGGCAACGGTAGTAACGAAGGTTAAGTGCACTATTGGTGGACATAATACAAAATATCGGTGACATACGAAATTGTCCTCCCAAATAATGAGTTGAGTTCATATTTCAACTTATCTCATCTCATTCCTAACCTTAAACACCCAAAGAGAGAGGAAGCAACAACTGCGGCCGCTGCGTGATTGTGGGATTGAGCTCCATGGTCAAGCGAATGGAGGCTGCCGTAGAAAATAAAAATGAAGGAATTAGGGGCAAAGACAAATCACTA
Source organism: Citrullus colocynthis (assembly GCA_031780015.1). Taxonomy (NCBI): domain Eukaryota; kingdom Viridiplantae; phylum Streptophyta; class Magnoliopsida; order Cucurbitales; family Cucurbitaceae; genus Citrullus; species Citrullus colocynthis. Next base: position 303,368 of record QLSR01000174.1, read on the forward strand.
TTCATGTGGGTTTAATTGTAATAATGTTGGTCAGGCTTTTCTAATCTCTATCCATGGTCTTAAATTTTTAAATCTCTATCATTTTCATCCATTTTGGTATAAATAAATAAACTAATAAGATATTCATGTTAACTATTAGGGGCTGTTTGGGGTGCCGGATTGGAATCAAGATTACTGGGAATCTGATTACGATGGGTTTTGTTGTCTGGAATTGGAATACATTGGAATTTGATTACGATGTTTGGAGTGCAGGGTTGGATTGGTTGGGTTTCTGATTACATGGATTGCAGGCTTGGGTTTGGGTTGGGTTTAGCTGTTTTTTTTTCTTTTAATATTATTATGGCTGTTTTTTTTTTTCTACATCTGTTTTAAGCATCATATAAGTTGAAATTTGTCGGTTCATACTATAGAAAATTAAACTATCATAGTATATTATAATTTCGATTTTTTTGCTTTTAAATATTATTTTGACTGTTTTTATTTTTTTAATATTATCTTCAGTAGTTTTTTTTTCTAGATTTGTTTTAAGCATCATATATTTTGAACTATATCCGTTCATACCATAGAAAAGGAAACTATCATACTATATTATAATTATGATTTTTTTTCTTTTTAAATAGTATTTTGATCTTTTTTAAAAAAAATATTATTTCCACTGTTTTTTTTCTACATCTTTTTTAACCATCATGCATTTTGAATTTTATTTGTTCATACTATACAAAATTAAACTACCATACTATAAGATTGATTTTGATTTTTTTTCTTTTTAAATATTATTTCAAATTATCATACTATATTATAATGTTGACTACTTTTTCTTGAAGTATTATTTCGACTTTTTTTTTTTGTACATCTGTTTCAACTATCACAGTATATTAGAATTAAAAGTAAAGTAATGTTAGGATATAATAGAAGGACAAAGATAAAAAATTAAAGTTCAAAAAAAAGTACACATAGTTCAAATTACAAACAACATCATGGAAAGATAAGGTTCCTTAATCATAAAATAACTAGGGTTGCGAATTGAAGGGAGAAAAAACATAGTCATGGTGCTGGATCCCGTTGTCGCCCGAGGACTTGCATGCAATAGTCATACTTCCACTGTGGTGGGAAGTCCACAAAGTGGCTTAACAGCATTGAATCTGCAAGCAATGACCGTGCAACAGTCAATCCATCCTGTACTGACAGACCAGAAATGGATTGCAGCTCGGCGTATAGTTCTTGACGACGACACCTTGCTTGGTCCTCGTTGATGACAGGCCACTATGCAATGCCGTCAATAGACTTCGTCAGAAGTTGGAACCCCTCATGAACCACCTCGCTGTACTCTCCAATCGATGAACTTCGGGACCTCCTACTCCTTAATGGCAAGCTACTCCCAGACCCTCTACAGTTGGGGGTAGTCGAAAAGTCCTCTGACGGGGGCGAGCTAGCAAAAGGTGGATCAGGAATATAGAAGTTCTCAAAGTCTGGGGACTGGTTGTTCAGGATGTCCTCGTTCTCCTCTTCCATAACGGGTTCAGATCCGACCTCTGCAGTGGTGGTTGCATGACTCCCTGTGGCTCTGTCTTTGCTGAATACGATGGCCAAGTCATCATAGTATGGAAATGACTTATGGCGCAGTCCTTTTGCACTCGGATGACTCTGTTAAAGGTGGCTTGTGTTATGTTATGGCCTATACAAATTTAAACGAAGAAGAAATAAATAAAACATGTAATTAAATTACCTTGACCCATGTTCAAATATCTCTGCCTCACAATCAATACATTTGCGCTCCGCATTCCACCCAAACCCACTACAGCTTAGGCCCAATATTTCAGCGATCGCGCTGTACTGTCTCTTCAGGGTCCTGACCCTTGACTCCAAATGTGGGCTAACCTGTACGGAACACCCTGGTATCCTCTGCTGCATCATCCGTAGTATGTTTGATAGGAATCCAGGTCAGAAAGTCCCGTTATCAACTCGCCAGTGTCCAGACTGCACACACTGAACCAAACACTCCACAAGGATTCTATCCTCCACATCCATCCATATATGTTTTGCGGCTCTTGCGCGTGACCCGGATGCTTCCATCTAAAATTGAATTTGTCAACACATGCAGATATAACATTGCGAAAAGAATGTGGGAATCAATCCATTCACACTATAACATTGAAATATTCACATATGTTATACAAAAAATTGCAAAGCGTACACGTCGCGCACCAACAAAATACTTTATACACACAAACAAAAAAATCAATTCCAATCTTCTCCAAAAAAAAAAAAAAAGGAATACATAGAATTTCCCAAGGGCGTTTTTAGTTTGCATTCCATTCAGCCCACATCTGATTCGCGATATTATCCCTCCATGTAGTGAATGCATCAGATGTCTCCACAAATTCGATATTCTCATTATCTGTTAGTATTGGCCCCCCCTGACTTCCCTCTCCTTTGTCGAGTAAGGAATTTGGTCCCATTTCTCGAATTATTAAATTGTGCAGGAGACAACATGCATGTATGGTTTTGCACTGTACATCAACCGGGTAGTATGATTTTCCTCGGAGGATTGCCCATCGACCTTTCAACATCCCAAACGCTCTCTCAATAACATTCCGGGCAGATGAATGTCTCATATTGAAAAGCTCCATAGGGCTTGTTGGCGGGTTCCCTCCACGCCACTCAGTCAAATGGTATCTTTGTCCCCGATAAGGAGCCAAAAATCCCTTAGCGTTTGGATAACCAGCGTCGCATAGATAGTAGTATCCTACGAAATTGGGCCAAGTTATCACTTGTCGTACATTTTTTTTCGTATGCAAGGGTATACCGATATCTACAAACTAACCCCTTGGGCCTTTCAATCCAGTTGGCCTAGACACTGCATCTCGCAGAATCCTCGAGTCAGCAGCTGATCCTTCCGATCCAGCGAAAACGAATTTGAACTCACACGTTTGATTGCATACAGCAAGAACGTTTGTTGCAATCTCGCCCCTTCTAGTCCTATATCGTGGTCAATCAGCTGCACTGACATTTACCTTTATGTGGGTTCCGTCAAGTGCACCTAAGCAATTATGTGACGAACGTTGTTTAAATGATAAGTTTAAGGTAATTTCTAAAACCCCAAACAATACCATTAAAACAACAGAATGACTATACCTGGAACCAGTGCCATCTGTCATCTGTACAATTCTCAGTGACTGGCTCTAGTTTCTACAATAGAACGTCGTACTGTCTCAATATTGCATTGAGCACAATATTGAAGTGCCTGGAAACCATCTCGCCAGACCTTGCAAATTGGCGTCGCATCACTCGATTTTTGACATCTTGTGCGACTATGTGCAGGAAGATAGCCACCATTTCCTCCACATCTACATATTTCGTGGGCCTTATCCTACCCGTTATCCTAAGTAATTGACACAGAATCGTGAATGTTCGCCTATCCATACGAGTGTTCTCACGACACGTCTGATCATCTTCAAATTCAATTGTCGAATCTGATGTCTAATTAGTAGAGACGGTCGCTCCCGATTGTCATCCGATTGTAGCAAAGTGGTGATAGTATTCACCATTGCTACGGTAGCCGCACATACAACTGTCAGTATTGCAATGAGCTTGTTAGGTTGAATGTCCATGTCATCCATTGATTAACTGACCTAACAATGGACTTGACAAGATAGCGGCCATACTTAAGTATTCCTATTTATTCCAGGTCCTATCTATTCGATCTTCCTATGCAATCAATCTTTTCTTACACCCCACTCAATTTCTTATTCAGAAAGATATTGATTACAAATGAACAAATGAATAAGTAAACAACTCAACACATAAACAAACAAACGCGTAAACAAACAAACAAACTCGTCAAGAGACGATTGTGTAAATTAATTGGCTTTTTTTTTTTAACATCATTCACTGTTTTTTTTTTTAATATATAATTTTATTATTATTATTATTATTATTATTTTAAGTTTTTTCTCATATTGAATCCACATACTTAACACAACAACTTGAGAGAATGTAGGAAATAGTCCATGTTAGCTAAGTAAACATCATGCCTAGGAAAAAAAATTCAATTAAAAAACTTAGCATACATACGTACTCGTTAGAACTCGACTATCAATCGGGTTAAAGAGGCAAATGGATAGGGCACATATCAAACGAGAAGTCCACCATCACATGAAACAGAAGAAAGTTTGAATAAAAATAATTCATAACATAAGGAGAAAGAAATAAAAAATAGCAAAAGATTGAAGGGGACTCACCGGAAAAGAAGAACTTGGAGAGCAAATTTCTTCTCCAAAATGGTGTGTGAATATAGGAATAGCAGAGAAGAGTACTCATATATATAAGCATGTGAAGTTAAACAACCCAACCACTCAATTAATTTGACTGACAGTGCAGGAAGTGACCGAAGACAAATAAGCCAACAACCAAATTATAACAATATAATAATAACAACGCAAGCCTTCGACAAATGCAAGACCTTCGACCCTCGACCAACGCAAGCCTTCAACCAACGCAAGGCCTACTTCGGCAAACGCAAGGTCTTCGACCCTTGACCAACTTAAGCCTTCGACCAACGCAAGGCCTACTTCGACAAACGCAAGGCCTACCTTTGACTGACGCATGGCCTGCTTCGACCAACACATGGCCTGCTTCGACCAACGCATGGGAAGAGTGAATGCGGACGGAATGCGACAGAAGGCGACAGAAGAGAGAGAGGGAGAGCAGACATCGGGCAGAGTGAACATTCGGAAGCGGCGGAAACTGGGAAGGATTGGGTTGGATTGTACTTGGGGTTGGTTTGGATTATTCCCCAAACATGTTTGTAACCCAATACAATACAATCCAACCTAATCCTTTACCCCAAACACCCCCTTATTTTTTGAAGAAAACTTTTTTCTCGGTCTCTTTTTTATTTATATTTTATATAGAGATGTCTTCAAAAATAAAATAAAAAAACTGTTGAAAATAATTACAAATATAACAAAATTTTGTTATATTTGTAAATAATTTGATATTTTTTTTCTATTTATAATGATTTTTCTTTTATATATGCGTATGATTGGCTGATGTGAAACACATTTATTTTTCAAAGCAAAAAGTTACTGTTGTATTAAATAAATGTCAGTGTGTTTGCTTTTCTTTCCTAAATGTTTAATTCCAAGTTTACATACAAATATATGTATCATGTTGTGCAGTTAATTATTGATCATTAAGAATTTAGTTACAAAGTTTGATGGACAATTTACAAATTAGTTTAATTGGACTAACTCATGAAATTCAACATCATTTAACGTATATTGGTTGGAGTGAGAGATCACATTATAGATCAATTTTGAACAACAATTAAAGAATAAATTTTATTATAATTCTCTTTAAAAAATTTCTTAGGCTTAGGAATTTTATTAAAATAAACCCCCTTTATAATGGTTTTATATTTGTTTTAATCATGTTATATATTTTATATTTTATTATAATATGTTCAATCAAATTTTTGGTTAAACTACCATTTTAGTCCTTATACTTTGATATTTGTCCAATTTTAGTTAATGTACTTTTAATTCTCCAACTTTAGTTCCTCAAATTTAATATGGACTGAATCGATTAAATAATAATAATAATAATTTCCATGCAAAGAAAATAATATGTGAATATGCTTTCAAAATTTTATTGTAAAAATACTAAAAAAAGAACAAAATTTTTTTCAAAAACCAACAATACTCTAGCATTGGAGACTAAATTTAAGATTTATTGAAAGTAAAAAGAGTATAATTGGACAACTGAAAATATAGAAGCTAAAATTGAACAAATTTAAAAGTATAGAAACCAAAATTGAATTTTAACCTAAATTTTATTTCACTAAAAAACAAGAAACAATAAATAGATATCAAACATATTTTTATTTTTACCCACTCCAAAATCCATCTATTTTTCTTAATTTTTTTATTAGAGATGACTATCATTAGGGGTGATAGTCGGTTTGATTTGTTAATTTTGAGTCAACGTTTCGTAACTTTAAACTATTTGATGTGAGTTAACTATAAAGATTAAATTAATTAAACATATTATATAACACTTGTAAGTTGATATTTAATATAGAAATTTCATCTATTTAACCAAACAACTAAAAATAGTTAAGATTTTTCTAGAATTACTTTTGACTCTCCAAAAGCAATTCCAAATAGAATCCAAACCCTAAACTAATAATTGTATCAATTTAAGTAATAAATTTTCGTACTTATGTATCAATTTACACTCTCCATTACTTTTCATTTGGAGAAACATCATGCGAAGCTTGAACTCCTAAACTTTCATAGATGAATCAATTTAGACTTATATACAAAATTTTCTTTGAAAATTGTCCATGCATCTACTCTAATCGTCTATTTTGTTAAACTGACATTGAAGAAGTCTATACACGTTTGATAATTAATACGTGAATGATTTTCAAAGGTAATCATAATAAAGAGTCTAAATTAATTGGCTTAAGAAAATTTAGGAGTTTAATTGAATAAGATAATATGTCTGACCTGATATTCGGTGAACGAAATCTGGAGGGTGTAAATTGATACACTTATAAAGTTCATGATTTATATTGATATAATTATTAGTTCATAGTTTTAATTGATACAATTTTAAAGTATAGGAGTATAAATGGATATTTTTTCTAAAATATAGAATTAGACAAAATTAAAACTATGATGTACTTAGGTTACAACTCTGAGATCTAACTAGCTGATATCTTTTTCTAAAACATAATTAAAACAACATATTTTAATAGGCCACTCAACTTATTAATTTGTTTCTAATAAATGGTTTACATTTTCATTTCAAAAAAATGACTTGATGAGTAGGTTATAAATTTAAATTTTATGTCTAATAAGAATCTAAGCCTTCAATTTCAGTATATCTAATAAATTTGTGAATGAAAAGTGTCGCAACGTCATCGCGACGCAGAGCGGTCAACGTCCCTCCCTAAAGGTCTCTTTTAAGGTAAAAGGTTTGGAATCGCCACCAACCATTCAAGGTGTGATTGGTCCCCTACTTTAAAAGGGAAAAAAAATGGTCTACTTTTCCAAAGATAGGTTCGGGGGTCGTTGAGTGTAGGGAAGATATTAGCATCCTACAACACCCGTTTGAATACATTTTAATCTACTATCCAAAATTTGTAAAAAAAAAAAAAGTAAAATGGAAACTAGTCAGTTTAATTGACTAATTAAATAACTCTCAGGTAGAAGTGTTCCCTTACGGTCAACTTAAGTACCCCAGCCTTGACAGAATTATTAACCTAGTCAATTACATTTTAAAACATTAATATTTGGTAAACTTTAAAAGAAATGTCTCACCAGACTTCACTATAACTTTAAGAATAGGGTATAGTTGAATTTCGTGAGTGACAATGTTTGTCTATTTATGTTTGGGTTCTTTTATGTAATATTCTTTAAGGGCAATATCAACTCCGTCATGGGATTTATGGAGAATCTAATAAAACGTTTGAAATTCAATTGAAATTTGAAATTTAAATGAAGCTATAGTTTTATTCCGAAAACCAAATGATAATTAGTCCGAAGTTCATTTAGGAATCATGACCAGGTTTGAAATTCATTTGTCAATCTAAATTTTAATGTAGTAATAAAAATGTGCTTAAAGTCTGAAATCTAGGAAATTTGGAATACTAGTAAGGCATTTCAACCATAAAACTAGAACATATTTAATGGTACCAAATTAAGGACTCTACATTATCCTATAGTAGAACCATTGATTAAATGCCTTAAAGAGATTCTAGGCTTTAATCCATTAGTTTAACTCATAATTATTTAATAGCAATCTCATGTTTGAAAAAAAAAAATCCTCAATTAGAATCTAATGAATTGAGATTGAGAACCCAATGATTAATAAAAACTCACAAATGAAACATAAGATAAAACAAGTTAAAAAAAAATATTTGAAGTCATCCCGAAGAAAATAATAACAAAAATTTGATAAATGAGAAAATAGTTGAAATAGGGAGAAGAAAAAGAAAAGAAATAATACTGAAAAGAAAAAAAAATGGAAATCAAATAATAGGATAAGAAAATAATAAAAATGATGAAAATTAAGGGGAGGAAATAATAGTAAAAATTATAATAAATAAAAATTATTTTTAAATAAATAGGATAAAATAGAAAAAATAATAAAATAAAATAAAATAATAAGTGGGACCCACCTTCAACTTTACCAATTTATTCTTTTTCTTTCTTCCCTCCACGTTTTCCTTTTCTCTTATTCTTCTCCTTTTTCTTCAACCTCACAACTCCTTTTTTTCTTCAATTTTACAACTGTTTTTTTCTTCACAATTTCCCTCTTCTCTTCCTCAAGCTCACAACTTCCTTTTTCTTCAATCCCACAATCTTTTTTTTTTCAACCTCACAAATTTTCTTTTTCTCCTCACAACTTTCTTCTTCTCCCCTCACTATGTGTTTTTTTTGTTTTTAATTTATCACTCTAATTTTCTTTTTTTTTCCTTCTCCCTACTGATTGAAATCTCCATCAATTTATATGAGGAGGGGAAGGTTTGGAGTTGAGATATGTTTGGGAAGATGGAGGGAGAAGAAGAAATGGAGGAAGAAGTTTGAAATGGAGGAAGAAGAAAAAATCAAATGGAAGAATAAATAAATAAATAATAAGTAAGTAATATATAAATAATAAATAAATAATGAAAATAATGAAAATAAAAATAAAATAAAATAAAATGGGGAAGAAAGAAAAAAAATGGAAGAGAAGAGAAATATATATATGTATATATATAACTAACAAATAAATAATAATAAAAAACAAATAAATAAATAAAATAAGGAAACTAAAAATAAAATAAAATAAAATGATAAAATAACAAAAAAAATAAGAAGAAGAAATGAAAAAAAAATAAAAGAAAATAAATAATAAATAATAAATAATAAAAGAAAATAGAAAATAGAAGGAAATAAAAAAACTAATATAATAATAACAACAAACTAATGTAAACCTAAAGAATAAACAGATAATTAAAAATAAAATTAAATTAAAATTAAGAGAAAAATAGAAAAATTAAGATAAATAAAATAAAATGAATGTACCGAACAAAATACGGTGTCATTAGATAGATCAATGGCCTAGTACATACAAATTAATTGAAAATAACAAGCACAAAGTTGGAAAAATCACAAACTTAAAGCCCGTTTGATAAATATTTGGTTTTTTCGTTTTTGACAATTAACCTTATTTTCTCTCAATTTCTTATCATAGTTATCATATGAGTTGAATTCTAACCCAAATTCCAAAAATTTTTAAAAAAAAATTTAAAATTAATTTTTTTTAGTTTTCAAATTTTTGTTTGATTTTTAAAAACATAGGTAAATAACCGATAATAAAACATGAGAATTTAAAAAAAAAATTAATATTTATAAGCTTAATTTTTAAAAATAAAAAATAAAAAATCAGCCACTCAAGTTTGAGAGACTAACCAAATAGCAAAATAGCAAATTTTTGGTGCAGGAGGAATCATAATAGTCTATCACAACCTATCACAAATAGACGATGATATTTTGTTATTATTGGTAAATATTTTCAGCAATTTAATCATTTAAAATAATTTTTCATATTATTATTATTATAACAAATTTTCAATTTACGAAAAAAAAAACATATAAAATGAAGCAAGAAATGAAAGAAAGAGAGAGAGAGAGGAGAGAGAGTGAAAAAATTCGAAAAAATTGAGAAGCTTTCCCGCCACAAAGTCGTTATTCAGAGCCAATGGCGGAATTCCCTTCCCCTCTTGAACGCACCGTTGCTTCTGCTCTGCTCCTCCTCTCCACTTCGCCGCCGCCTCCTCCTCCCTCTCCTCCACCTACGTATGAATTCATTCCTATTCCCATTCCCATTCTTCTTTCTCTCTCATTTGTTCTGCTCTGTTGTATCATTCTATCTCATCGTTCTTTTTTTTTTTTACTTTCAATCTCTGTTTCTGTGTTTTGTTGGCTGTGCAGACCCATTTCTCAACACCAATGGCTGTTTGGGGAGAACATCATTGGAGCAAAATTCTCCAGAGAGATGTCCGCGTTTTGTGATTATTCAAACTCTTCCTCTTCGGTACTCACTGGATCAGATGAATCGTCCGATACTCCCCCGCAGGAACCCTTGCTGTTCTCTACTTCGCCTCGTCTCCACGAGCTAAAGCTTAATGTAATGCTTCTCATTCTTACTTCATTTTTTGCTTCCTTTATTTTGTTCTTCTTCTATGTTTTTCGTTTGATTAGGTATTTTAGGCTCTGTTTTTGTTTCCGCATTTTCTGGTGTGTGTGATCGATTCTGTGCCTTGGTTTGCCTAAAGGAACTATTGATTTGGTTCGGCGTTTAGGATTCTTTTTATTTAATTTGAATTAGTTTCTGGATGAGTTGAACTTAATCGTATTCTGTTACTGAGACTGGTAGCCGAATTTATTTTTGTTCGTAAATGCTCCGCTATCGGATCCCGGTTGTTGTTGTTTCTTCTTCGGTATCAACTTCAATCTGATCAAAATTTTGAAAGCTCTCCTTCCTCCGATTCTCCTGATCACTTACCTGTCTGTCACCGAATTGCGATTCTCCTGATCATCTCCTGATCACTTCCTCCGATCGATGGAAGAGTTTGGTTGCTAATTACTAAATACTTTGTTGATTTTTTGAGCGTATAACTCTTTTTAAGTCCTACGAATTCCTCACAGGTCGTGAGAAAGAGTCGTTCGAAGCTAATAAGGATTTCCGAGAACCGGAATCTCAGTTCTAGAGACGAGGTTACCTTGTCTTCAGGCTCAGCGTCCTCGGAGACGACTTCTTGTTTGTCAAGCAGTTCAAGCGTGGTCACAAGCGCGCCGATCCATCGGCTGGTTACGAGAGCAGAGAAGAAGTTAGAAATGATTGGTGAGGCGTGGAGGAAAAAGCAGGTGGCATCGGCTCATATGAGGCGGCGTGCGGAAGCCATTCTGAGTTACCTCTCCGGCGGGTGTTCCTCTGAGGTGAAGATACGGCAAGTGATTGGTGACAGCCCTGACACAAGCAAGGCTCTCAGAATGTAATTAGTAATTCATTCTTCTCTCTCCCAACTCCTCACCACGTTGCCTCTAAAAGCCATGCTTTTATCCACTGCTTCCATTTCTCACATTTACTGTACACGGTAGGATCATCTATGCCCTAGGATTACTACTCTCATCTCTCATCATAATTTATATATGCCGAAGGTTTATAGATAGAAATTGGGAATGAATTTATTTCTTTCATACGTAGATCCATACATTCAAGCTTATTAGGATCAGTTTTATGTTGATTAGAAAAATAATAATAATAATAAAAATAAAATAAAATTGATTTGGGTTCTCTTTCGCCTTCTTTGGCAGGTTGTTGAAATTGGAAGAGATCAAAAGATCCGGAACAGGTGGGCGTCAAGATCCCTATATGTACAAGGTAACAACACTCAACTCCATGCATCTTCCTCTCTAATTGATGGCTTCAAAGCAAGAAAGTCCAAATAAAACCCATTAGTTTACACACAAAATCTTCCCGGAGAATTGAATATGTTTTTTTTTTTTTTTTTTTTTTTTTTTGCAGATTGCTTGACAAACTCTGAGTTAATGATCCGTTCATTTATTGCCTGGTCTTAACTCAGCTGTAAAGAGTCTCAGAAAAATCCCAACTGATTGGGAAGTTTTGATTGGGCCTGCTTTGTAAGCAATTTAAATATTGTAGGGCAACATAACCCAGGATACTAGAATCGATTAAAACTTCACATGGAACATAGAGCTTTGAAGCATAGATCTTAGCTTCATTTTGGCATCTCCCAAAATCATCGATGAATTCAGTTTTGTGATATGGCTATAATCTTGTACAATAAGCGTTGGAATGTGCCATTCACTTGACCCCCTTGTGATTATGGGTTATTTTCTTATACATCAGTTTTAAAATTTTATGATATGTTCTTAGACATGTGTAAAATTTAAATTTTAATTCAGTTTGTAATTTTAGCAAACTTATTCTACACAGTTGGAACAATGTGTGTTAGCCTATGTTTTCCGTACAAGCCATTTGCTAGGAACCTTCACCATATAGAACAATATTTCTCAGTTGTGTTTAGAAACAAGTCTTCCATGATAACATAGAGGAAACAACTTCTAAAGAAACAGTTAACCAAAACATGCTTTTCACTAATTGGGGCTCTAAACAGTAAAAAAACATTTTTGTTGAAGAAACAAAGTTGTAAAGCAACTCCTTGATATATGTGAGTATTATTTGGGAGCCTAAGATCTAGGCTGGAACAACTATAACATTGTCTAAGACAGGGCCACACAAATGGCCAAAGTCATGAAGCTTGGTGTGATAGTAAGCACTGTAAAATGTAATCCTTGTGCTAACTGAAATTGCTTGGAACTTCAAACTTGCAGTTTTAGATCTTCCAAGGCCTCTAGAAATGAAAGGAACTTTGATGGTTTGTTTTGCAGCAAAAGCTTGGACATCCATGGAGCCATGGCACCCATTTCTAGCATCTCCAATGGTGAAGGTTAGATTATAAAACTTTTTGGGAAGTGTTTGGATTATTTGGGAAATGGCACTTTCTCTTCCTGCAACCAATTCAATGGCTGCATTACCTGAAGGGACAAAGAAATGGCCTCTGTCAATGTATTTTACAGGCTTCAAAGACTCGATGATCCATCCTGGGAGTGGGGAAATGTGATCAACTTGCATTGGAGGAAGGAGTATTCCATTGGAAAAGCTCTTTATCACATGAGGACCAACTTCAAAGTTTCCATTCAACAAAAGGTTTCCTGCAAACCACAACCTTCCCTACATTAAATAACTTGGACAAACAAAAAGATTTAAGTACCATTTGCTTAGAAATGGATCTGGTAGAGGTAACTTCCAAAATTTCACAAATCCATAGCAATCAAATCATAGGTTAGATTATAACAGCAAAGAAATCTAAAAGCAAACCCCCTCATTTTTCATTAACCAAACAGCTCTACTATATTCTTGGTAGAGTTTTATGTCAATTCATGAAATGTAAATATACTTTGCGCCCTAACATATATAAGACATTTCTATTAATTACCTTCTTACAAGGATATAACTAGTTGAGTTATGTTTAGGTTGGTAAATATAAACAAACGTTTATTTTATTGATGAGAAGTTAAAGATATATGTTACCAGGGACGTGACGTATAGGTGGCATCTCCTTGATGAAGATGAGATCTAAGAGGGGCCCACAAGTAGGGTCTTCTTGGATACCAGGATTATGAAAAGTGACCTTCACAACATTTCTATTAGCCCTGAAAGTGAAGGCATAAGTATCACCTCCATTGCTATACAAAGTTTGAATGGAAAGGTTAGCTGATTGGCCACCAACTTCAAGTCTCAACACTTCATCTTGTGCACAAGTCCTTGTGGCTCCAAACGACAGCGTATAAATGGAACGCCATCTTAACCTCACCGTCTGTGAGATCGAAGCCTCGTTTCCTAACCTCACCGCGTGGTCCCCACGAGGAACTGGAAAGAAGAATCCACCTGGCTGGGGCCCACCTGAGACGTATTCGACGAGGCCATTGATTTCCCATTTTGGGAGGGAGTATTTGCCTTTGATCACTGTTTTGTTTAAGTTTGATTTGTTTGGTGGAGTTTCAAAGTCACCATTTGGGAGAAGACCTAATGAAAGACAAAAATCATTTTCAAGCATGTTCAAAATCTGAAATTTCAGAAGTAAATAACTATACAAATCTGAAAAAGAAAAACAAAATAGAGAGAATGTCTGTGTTTTTATGAAGAATGAGAGAAATAACAATAGAATGGATTTAGTTCATAAATTGAAATGAAAGAAGAAGAAGAGAGATTAGATTTATGGGTTACCATACCATGAAGATAGTGAGAAGGAGGAGGAGGAGAAGAAGAAGCTGAAGAAACAGAGACAGCAAAGAGTGTGAAGAAAATGAATGGAGAAATTATTAGAACCAAATTACCCAAACTTCCCATTCTCCAAATTGGGATTCCAAAGATGCTTTCCCCTCAACACTCTCATCTCCCTTATATATACACTCTTTTACTTATAAATAAATGTTTGATAATTTAATGTCAAAAGTATCAAATTAAATTAAATCCACAAACTCCAATGCACCATTTTCTATACTTTTTGCCGCTTAATATGCCGTTTCATGTGTTTCTTTCTCTCTCATCCATAATTCCTCAAAAATTTCCAGTACTATCATGTACTCCTTCCGCCTATATTTTTTAAATTATCAAATGATGGGCAAGTTTCTTAAATATTTTTTATATATATAAATAAACCATAGACTGCACTTTACTTTATTGTTTTTTAAGCCCACGTGTATTGTTGGAGTTTTGGAAAATGAGGTTTAGGTTTAGGGTTTACTTTTGAATCAAACATTTTTTTTTTTTTATTATTATTATTATTAAGTAATCATTTTACAAATTTGTGTCTCTGACGTTTTTAATTAAGTCATTTTTATTTTAAACACTTTTGATAAAAGCTTTTTAAAATAATAGCATGCATGCATTTGACAATTTTGTCTGAAAAGTATTTTTACATATAAGTTTGTTTGATTTTTTATATGATAAAAGTTATTTCATTAATGTTAAATTAATGAAAACTAGTAATTCAACATTTTGATGGAATTTATGTACTTTTGTGTCAATAAAGGTGTTTTTATTGACAATCTTGTGCATAAATTTAAATATAAACATTTATTGATTTTTTATATGTATTTTTAAATTAATAGTTATTTTTAACTTTAAATTAATGTTTTATTGACAATTTTATGTCGTGTGTATCAACAAAACAAAAAACTCGTTGTCGGAGGTCACTGGAGTTGGCCATCAACAATAGTGATTGAATGTTGTTGGAGCTGGTCGCAGATGGTGGATGTTGGTGTGACCGCAGAGATAGTCATCAAAGTTGGTTGTCGAAAATGATCGTCAAAGTTGAGCAACAAGACATCGATAATAATACGAGCTGAATACACTATTAATGAACATAGTATAAAATATTAGTATTATACAAAATTAATCACCCAAATAATGAAATGAATTCATATCTAAATTCATCTAGTCTTAAAAACCCTCCTTCAATAGTACAGTTTCTTTCATTATCCAATGAAGGAGATCCCTCTTTATCTCTCTCCAGGGATTTCAGTCTTGTTTTTTGCGAACATAAGTGTGTAGAGCCCACATGAGCCTTAATTGATTGCCATAAGAGACGTTGTTTTCTTTTTCTTTTTCTTTTTTTCTTTTTTTTTTTTAATATATTCTTTTGAAATGTAGTGCTCTCCCTTTATATCTCTTTATTCTTTTTTTTTTTTTTTTCCTTTTTTGAATATTTAATTTGATACCTTAAAAAAAGTTTCCATGGTCAAATGGTGCAATGAAGAATGGTTGGTGTCCACTTCCGTATAATATAACCTATACAGAAATTATCTTAAATCATAAAATTGTTGAATATATTTATAATAATAAAATATTACAATTTATCTGTGAAAGATTGTAATAGACATAGATATGTCTAAAGTAGATTTAGATCCCTACTTGAAATTGAACCTTGAAAGTGGACGTAGATCCCTCCTTGGGATTGAACCATGGTAAATTCCTCGTGTGTTTTATCGTCTTCATTTTTATTTCATTCTCAGTTAGCTTGGAAGTTTTGTAACAACTTTCAAAAACAAAAAACAAAAAACAAAAAACCAAAAACCAAAAACCAAAATGAAATGGTTATCAAATGTAGCCTTAGTTTTCGATTTTTTGGTTTTAAAAATTATGTTTGTTATCTCACAATTTTTTATTCATAGTTTCCAAATTTTCTATCTAAACACTAGAATTCTTAGTCAATTTTATAGAAAATACTTCTAACATGTAGACAATAAAATACATAAAAATTAATAGTTAGAAGTGGTATGGATAGGCTTAATTATCAAAAACAAAAATACAAAGACTAAATAGTTACAAGATGGGGTGTAAAATATCAAGGTCAATATCAATAGGGAGATTTCAATTTTTGAAATATATCATATATGGACGGATATTTATGTAAATCAAATAATAATCAACTCTTTTAATTTCTAAATAAGCTGTAGAACGTATTATTAATATTAATATTTATATTATTGGTGGCAAATTGATTATATTTATTTATATTTTATGAGTATTTATATGCTTTGTGCATTGAGCATATCTATTAAATCCTGATATTGATGTGTAAATCATTTGATTTACAGATACATGACATATAGAGAGATACTTTAATCAATTCACGACTTCGCTTGAAAATATTATGTAAGATGCAAACAAAACCTTACCTGAATTAGAATTCTAGATATCTTAGTTAGGTATATAATGACACTATTTTCATTCACATGTATCATGTCATATAATGTAAGATTCAAAAAGCAAAACTATATAAACTTAAACCTAACACTAGCCAAATCGAGCACAACTTAGTTGGCATATAAGTGTATTAGTAGTTACGAGGTCTATAGTTTGAATCTTCCTACTCCCAATGGTACTTAAAAAAATAAAAAAAATAAAAAACGTTGAAAATATAACTAAATTATTTCGTCTTAACAATTTTGCTATGCTTTATTTCAATTAAGAGTTGTATTTTTAACATGGTAAGAACTCTTTTATGGTTTGACATGATCACCTCACACAATAATTTTTTAGGCACATATAAAAATTGATTATAATACACTTAAACATATATTGTCAATACCATCAATCTACTATCAAAATATACATGATAATGTAAATGAGATGCTTTATAAAAATTTGATTGGTTAAGGCATCTATTCTCTATTAAAATGTCAAACGACAAATCTTCGTGGCTAAATTATATAAAATGCCTTTAAACTTTGTATTTTGTGTCAAAAATACTCATGAACTTTCAAAAGTTTCAAAAATACCCTTAATCTTTCAAAAAGAGTTTTAAAAAATATCTCTACGGTTAGTTTTGGATGGAAACCATTAGTATTTTGTTTCAAAAATACCCTTAAACTATAAATAAATAAATAAATAAATAACCTTAACATATATGTACAGAAACAATTAATATCTTGTTACATAAATACCTAAAAACTTTCAAAAGTTGCATTAGTACCCTTACTAAAAATTAAAAAAAAAAAAAAGTAAAAATTGCTTTTACCATTCATTTAAACCTCATTACCTCATCTATTGTCTTTCTCTGTCCTACTTCAATCTATGATCTATCACTGCTCTATTTTCTCTCCTCTTATTCTTCTTCTTGTTAACTGTTTAACCTTATGTTTGTCTTATTGAAAAAAAAATTGATTGCCCCCTTTTGTTAAGGAATATAAATTATAACAAAAAGAAAGGGAACAATAGAAAGCACCAAGGGGACCTTTGAACTTATATGTTTTAACAAGATTATATATTAGAAGTTGAGTGCGTGTTAATAACCAAATATGTTCTTTTTGTATTTGGCTATTTATAGTTTTGGTAAGTTTTAAAGGGAGATTTTTTATTTTTGGAGTTCTGTGAGATTTTATGCTTAGTTATGATTTATATTTTGTTGTGACGAAATTGATGTAAGAATTAGACAAAATGAGAGAAAAATAAGAGTATTTATATGAAAAAAGTGTTTTGTTTTAAACTTTTCTTTTCGAACTCAAGAAAACTTCAAACATATTGATCATGATACTAACAGTAGAAGCATTTTTAAACTTTTTTCTACAAGCCTAAGAGTATTAATGCAACTTTTAAAAGTTCAAGGATATTTGTAACGAGTATTAACAGTTTGTGTTCGTATACTGATAGAAAGAGTATTTTTGAAACTTTTTGAAAGTTAAAGGGTATTTTTTAAGCAAAACATTGGTGGTTTGCATCTAATTAAACTAACGACAAAAGTATTTTTGAACTATTTTTAAAAGTTTAAGAGTATTTTGACACAAAACACAGAATTTAAGGATATTTTATACAATTCAACCAATCTTCATATGTACATATTTTTTTTAATCAAATAACAATTGGCTTTTCTTCTAAGAAAAAAAAATTAGGGAGTTAGTTTGCGTTGAATTCTTGCTCAATTCTAATTACATAACAAAACTACTTTTTTTAGTTTTCAAAATTTGGTTTAGTTTGGTTTAAAAAGTATTGTTTAAAAGTAGATGACATGATGATAATTGTTTTAAATGACAAAACTACTGAAAATATTTTCAAATATAGCAAAATGTTACCGTTTATCAGTAATAGACAGCGATAGACACTGATAAACCATCATAATCTATCATCGTCTATCAGTGATAGACACTGATAGATGTCTATTAGTGTCTATATTAGTGTCTACAGTTGTCTATCATTGATTCATTGATAAACAATGATATTTTGCTATATTTGTAAATATTCTGGTTCGTTGCAATATTTGAAAAAACCCTGACATAACAAAAAATTTAGAGGTGAAATAAATGTTTGTAAGACTTAATTTTTAAAAAATTAGAAACTAAAAATCAAATGGTTACCAAGATCGTAGTTACTAAGTTAGAGTTAAAATACTAATAAAATTTTTTTTTGAAAAATCAACAACAAACCAGCAATAAAAATTAAATTTAAAATTTCTTAAAAATTTATTTATTACACTCGCATATTTAGATATACATAAACTAAAATTAAACACATTTTAAATTCAGCAACCACGAAGTTATTTTAACTTAATTTTTATTCAAGATGTGAACATAGATTCAAATGTTATTTCTTTCCAACTTCCACAAAATTGATGCAAACCGAGGAAACCATTTGATAACAGTTTTTTCTTCCTTCTAATTCTTTGAAACAAATTTAGTTACTATTTTTTTTTTTTTTTTTTTTTTAA
>QLSR01000174.1:322390-353313 GCA_031780015.1 Citrullus colocynthis
TTTTTTTTTTTTTTTTTTTTTTAAATTTCTTGTTCTTTCTTTTCTAATTAAATATTGAAACAACCATGGTATATTTATTATACATTTTACAAGTAAATAATAATAATAATAATAATAATAATAATTTTATTTATACTTTAGAATAAAGGAAAATTATCTTAAATGACAAAATTGCTGAAAATATTTACAACTATATAGTAAAATACACAGTTTAGACAGATAGTAGTCTATTGCGATCTATCGTAGATAGACAGTGAAATTTTGCTATATTTGTAAATTTTGTAATCCATATTTGGAAAGAGCCCTATCAATTTAAATCTAAAATTGAGATAAATGTTGGAATTCTTTTATCAAAACTTAAATTTCAATAGTTTTCCAAAACAATTTAAAAAAGTTTAATATTAAAGTCAAAGTTATTATCATAATTTGGGTAAACAATTAAATAAAACTATTTTTGGAGAAAAATAAATGGTATTTCCGACTGACAACCGGTGCCACCAACGTGACCATGCCACAAAATCCGTCGGAAACTTGGGTGGCTTTTCATTACCGCCAAACTCCAAACTATCCGCTACAACCAAGAGCACTGTAAACTTTGTGTTAGGATTTTCAAAACACGACACGTGTACATTGTTGACTTTGGAGTAGAATATCGTGTGAATTACGGAGAGTCGATAGTGTTCTCCTTTAAACGGAAACCGACCTGCTGCCTCCGTTATTTCCGGCGCACCGACTGAGATGCCTGTCTTTGTCTTGTCACTATTCATATTCAGGAAAACCTTTTTTATTTTTATTTTAATATTTGTGTTTTGAAAAACGACCGACTCTCTCACACAACCATTCAAAAATGAACTTTTATGTATTAAGACTTAGTCTGAAATTATTGCAGCAATAAACTAGTCGTTCTCAACTAAATTGTTGCAATACACACAAAATATTAGTTTACTAAGTTTTGGTTAATGATGAAAAAGAAGGGATAAATTGGTAGGAAAAGTACTTTATTATTATTTTTTTTTTTAAGTCCATGAGTGGTAAAGAAATAAGTGTATTTAATCTCTGTCATTTTAGTCCGTCAATTTTGAATAATAAGTTTAAAAGGTCTTTCATTTCATAAATGAGATTTTTTATACTATTGTAAAGGAAAAAAAATACATAAAGTTCATAAGTTTTGAAAAATAGGTGCATTTAGTCATTCATGTTTCAAATTAGTCAATTTAGTCCCTAAGTTATCAAGAATAAGTTTAAAAGATCTCTCTACAAATAGATTCATTAAATTTAGGGGAAAACACCCTTTTGGTTCCTAAGTTTTTAAGGATAGATGCAATTGATTCTTAATGTTTCAAATTGGTCATTTTAGTCCCTGAATTTTCAAGAATAAGTTTAAAAGGTCACTCTACTAATAAAATCGTTAAATTTAATGGACTAAATGTTGATGTAGTAAGATAACTTGGAAAAAGAATTATATTTTTAATTTTTTTTCTCCCTCTTTCCATGTTAAGACGCATTTAGTTAAGCTAAGATTTTATGGAACACCCTCTCCACGAGCAAATTTTGTCTGCAATCAACTATGAATAGGGCCAATGAAGAAAATTGTAAACCACAAAAACTAGTGGAATCTAAATCCACTCTCTTTGTTAATTCACGTTGTTTTGGGGAGAGTGACCAAGATTGCATAAGACACATGAAAATGGAAATGATAAACTGTGTGCCAATAAATTTTCAGTGTAAAGCCCTAAATTCTCTCCATGTGAACTTATAGTTGAATTTGACACAAGTAAGATGGCTTAGGTAGCGTGGGAATGTTGGGACTAATGTGTCTTAAATCTTTTGGGTCTTCTAGTTTTGTAAATTGTACATACATATTTTATTTATTGAATACGATAAGAAGTTATTTTATCTCTCTTATGCATTAACTCAATCCAATAAACTAAGATTCTATGATTACTTTATGTAAACTTAAACATGTATGTGGTTGACATACAATGTTGGATCATGTTTAAGTAATAACCAAAAGGTTTGTAGTATAGGAATAAGGTTGAATGCCTTATTCTAGTAACACTACGGATACGACTCACTTTGTAATTGTTACAAGGAGTTGTAAAGTGTTATAAATGATTTGATCCTAATCGTTCATGTGGAGACATGTGAGTGGGGGTATTCTATGCAAAGAGTTTGTATAAGACTAGACTGCAAAATGTCTAATTTCTCTTTGTAATGCCGTTAATTGTATAATTAACATTTCATAGGATGAATATGGGTAACTCGACCTGAATCCTAAGTGAGTTATGAACTTCTATCTTTGAGGGCAATCCTTTGATCTATATGGGTGAGAGTGGCCAAATCGCCGACTCAATAAGCCTACCATTTTGGAGATTTGTTTGATTAGGGAGCTGAGAACATATCTTCACAAGATGAAATTCACTCTTTCCTGTGGTTAAGGTAAGTAGATAAATTACTCTCTTAAGGGTTGATTCCGGGTCTTGAACAATGAGGCCTCACCCTCTCACTGGCCCGAGAGGGGTTAGTTTATAGTTTGACTATAAACATTTTGTTCATTAGAGGGATCAGTAGTACTTAAGGAGTTAGATATAACTACAGGGGTAAAACGGTAATTTGATCCAGTTGTAGGTATGAGTAATTTGTGAAGGGTCGACTTATTGTTGATTAATTAATTCCGTGGACACAGAAATATATCTATAGTGCGAAGAGTGTAACTGTAAGTCTTTAGTGGAGTGACCTATAATTAATGAATACTGATTAATCTAATTAAAGAGTTCGATTCATTAATCTCATATCATTGAAGCTTCTAACTATAGGTCCATGAGGTCTCCTTACTAGCTCATAAAGGATTTGTATAAGAATTAAACATTTTAGTTTAATTTGATATGTTTAAATTAATAAGGGAATCAGTTGTATTTGATACAATTAGTATAATGTATATAGATACATTATAATATAAAGTTTATTTGGAATGAAATTCAAAATTTATACTTTAAGTTTTAAGAGAGATGAATATTTAAATGAGATTTAAATATTAGTTATATGAATGAGATTCATTTAAAAACTATAGGTTAAAATTAAATGAATAAGATTCACATTAAAACTATAAGTTATGTGAGAGAAAGTTGTTTGAATATGATTCAAATTTAAATTAAATATGTGATATTTAATTTATTGATCAATTAATTGTTAATTAATTAATTAATTTAATTATATATATATATATATATATATATATATATATATAATTTAATTATATAATTAAATTAATATTAATATTATTATAGTATTAAAGAAATAACTTCCACGTTTGAGGAAGTTATTATCTATCCACTCTGTCACATTTTATGTGAAAAAGAGAAGGGGAGGAAAGTTGTAGATGGATTACCACATTGCAGATGTGTTCTGTAATTTTCTCAAGAATTCTCTTCCTCTCCAATTCTTTTTTCCTCCTTAAAAATTCCCTTGCCAAAATATCATTGACAACCCACACAACTTCTCTGTTGATTCTACCTTGAGAATAGTAAGGTTTCCATTGTGGTGGTGTTCCAAAGAACAAGAAGAGTTCTTGTGTTCTCATTGGAGTTTGTCACCGGATCGTGATTTGTAGAAGAAGATTTCGCATAACGAAAACTGTCACACCCCCTCCCAGATTACCCTCTTTAACCTGGAAGAAGATATGAGGACAGCAAACTTCACCCCTCTTGTGAAGTTCACTGCCCATCTGTACCTGACTAGCCTGTTCAAAATATGATTTAACATAACCGCCCATAGTGTATAATCCTAAATCATAAAACATTTAAATCCACTAGACTAGTGATAATATCAACATGATGATACATATTTACTTCAATAAAAACTCCAGCACGATTACAACCAAACTTACACCACACACATTATCCACCCTCACTTCCTAACAGCTAACAAGCTATGTCTACATGCCACACATACACAAAGTTATTTACACATACAACAACTGTGATGGAAAATATTCCTTGATAGCTTGAACTTAGACAGGTTGAGGCTTGAGTAGGCTAAGCACCGGGAACTCTTTTCGCTACCTGGATGGAATAGAAAACATGAAGGAACTCAATGCGACGGAATGACTTTTTTGCGTTAGGAAAATAGTCCCTGCTGTTAGTTCCTTCAAAAGTTTTGGCAATACAGAACAATAGAGAGAGAAAGAAAAAAAATATATATATATATATATATATATTATTTTTTCTTATTTTAAATGAAATAACAATAATTAAAATTGTTTCATAGGCCAATTAGCGCATAATTACGGCCTGTATTATCTTTCTCAATTTTCCTCTTTTACTTGCAAAGACTTTACTAACCTTTCACATTCTTCATAATTTTGGTTTCATATGTTGAGTACATTTGGCTTCATTGGTAGGGACAAGGAAAGAATATTTATTTGTCACGAGGTGATGGCTTGGTAATCCATGAGTGGCTACATTTAAGGTGTATTTGATGCGGTTGTTAGAATGGATAAAATTATGATTGAATTTGTTAAAATTATTTTTAAAAACACATTCGTTTTATGTCGTCTTAGAATTAGTTTTCTACCCGTTGTTGCATTCTTATAAAATCAAATTACGTTCTTAAATTGAATTTTAAATTTAAATTTTATTTATTTCATATGTTTATTTCTTTCCCACCAAATCAACTTTATATTTTTTTCTATTTTAAAACAATCACACTATGTATTTTTCAAAATAAATAAATAAAGCTATTTCCTTTAATATTTAAAATTTAATTTAGAGTATATAAAACATATCATTCTAAACCTATTTAAAATTTTATATTATAAAAAAAATAAAAAATTTTGGTAATAGATTTAATTTTAGCTATTATACTAGAAGAAGATAATTTATTAGATATTTGCCGAACACTAATACCTATTTTTTTTAAATTTCAAGTTTAAATTGAAGAAAGACTAGTTTACTTCCTTCCATTGTTTTTTCAAATGTACAACCATTATCAATTATTTTAAAAATTATAACCATTCTAAATAAAGTCTTAAATAACCATTATGGGAAAAATATTAAATGAATTTTTAATTGTAAAATTAATCAAACGATAATTTGCAACTTACTTGATATAATAAAATAGACTAAAATACTCTCTATTTCAAATTGGATAGATGAATTTTTAAAATTGAGACAACTAAAGCCACGTTCACACCAAGTGAAAGGTAATTCATCAATGGTAATGTAAAAAGTTGGCCCTAATTGATTACTTTTATTGTTGTTTATCTGCATTCTGTAATGGTAATGAGTTGTGAAACCCGTTTTGAAATTTTGAATCAAATTGTGCAATGAAATTAAGGAATGGAGAGGGCTAACTACTAAAAAAAATGGGTTTCAATGACAAAATGATATAAGCCAATGTGAGTCTGGAGAGTAAAAAAAGTATCATAAATGTGAAAAATGCCCATATTGGCTGAAAAAAGCAAAAATTTCGTAACTTCAGTATTTTATGGCAGTTTTTAAATGTTATAAATCTATGACATTTATTAACGGACATTAAATAAAATTAATTATTATATTTTAAATAAAATATAAAGATGTGATTAAAATAAAAGAAGAAACTGTAGACACGCGCGTGAAACCTTTCAATCAATTTGCGTTCATCTTCTTCTCAAGCCCAGCTGCAATCTTCAACCTTGAGACCGCTGCAATGCACATCTGTGTCGTGTCCGCTGCAATGCACGTTGTTCTTAGACTACCATCCGCCGCACACCAGTCATCGACCGTCCAGGTGAGTGGTCGTTTGTCCTCTCGATCTCCCTCTCCCTCTCTTCTATTATTTCCCTCTCCTCAGCCCTCGCTTTTGCACAGCCTCGCACCCATGAGTGAAGTCGTCCATCGCCGTGATCCGACTGCTGTACGTTGGTTGCCCTTTACTCGGACTCCTCTATTCTCATCTGTCGTTTTGTGGTTACTGTCAGAGCCTTTTTTTGCCTTTGCTTTAACTAATGCACACCAACTGTTTGTGATTTGTTCTCATCCAAAATTTCCCTATGTTTTGCTTCTTGTCATATATATATATATGACTTTTGAGAAAAACTATGGGTTTTGTTCTATGGTTTGAAGCATAACAAAAACTTATTTCTCTTTCAAGCTCAATTTATAACCTTTTCTTAGAGAAAAAAAATGGTTAGATGTCCTAAGCTTCTTGACCTGATCTCTAGGGAAAGAGAATGGGACTTGACTAGAAATGGTGTTGGAAGGTTCTGTTAGTGAGAACATGTTGGAACAACTTTTTTTATTGTAACGACTCGATTTCCTAGAACTTGAACTAGGTCGTCACTATATGCATGCATATATTTAAAATGACTTCTTTTCATAATTTTACAAAAAAGTCAAAATAACTTTTTGATTAAAATAAATATCTTTTGCAAAATTCAAAATAACTGAAAATCTTTGCTCGGGGTACCCCTTGCAAAATTTTAATAAAATAGGAAACTCACATAAATCATATGACCTTGAGAATTTTAAAAGAAAAAAAAAAGTTATGAATCCAAATGAAAAGTTCTGAATCCAAATGACATAACTAAAATTCTTTAAAGATGAAAACATGAAATCTCTTGCGCGGAAGCATCTAACTAGTCTCAATGGCAAGATCAAAGTTTTCTTTCATTATTCGGCGAGGTCCTTTCCTTTACCTAAAAAACATAACGAAAAGAATGAGTACAAAAGGGTATGAAAATGGAGGCAGCATGTAGTCTAGAAACTTTGTTAGATCTCATCCGGATGGCAATGCGTGTGGAGATCTTGACAAGCCCAGCTTGGCCTATCTTCTCGCCCTTTCTGGAACTCAGGTTCCCCCTTGGGCCCAAAGCCAAAAGGGTAAGAGAGAGTTAATAAAGAGGAATCCCACTCCTAAACTAACCGATGTGGGATTCTTAAAAACAAATCTTCTTTATTCAAAACAAAAATTTCCACCAACAATCCCCCACTTGGAATTTTTTTTTTCGAACACAGGAAGGAAATAATTCATCGAGCAAACTATGTAACGCTGTGCTTAAGCAAAGGTATCTTGCGACTTAAACCTTTACGTAGTGAAGATGATTTAGAACAAACTAGAGTAACCTTTTGGTTTTGAACTCTATCTCTGACAACATTTTACGCATGACATTACTAGGGTGTAGTTCATAAGCTCGTGCTTTAAGGCCTGCACGTGTATCCTGGTGTAGTGAACGCTCTAGAGAATTTGCCTAAAATTTCATAGGAAGCGGACCTTACTTCCACATTCATGTATGGTCTATCGAGGGGGTACTCCTGTAGCTAGGTACTCCACCTAACATCAGGTATAGATCTCATTGAGAACTAAGTTCAACCTTACATACGCTTCAGGATATCATGCTGAGACTCTAGGTCATAGGAGAAAATTCGACGTTTGCTTTGCATGATTCACTTTATATCACTTGTGATCAATTATTAGCCTTTGAACCTGTTTCTTGGGATCTCTAGTCTGTAGGTTGGGTTTACCTCATAGGTGATTCATCTCTTGATAGGCAAGAGTCCCATCATTTTTGAGGTTTTGAAAACCTTTTCTCTGGCCAATCCTTTCGTCAAAGGATCTGCCAAGTTATCATTAGTCCTTATATGATCCACTTTAACAGCACTAGTAGTGAGAAGCTCTCTAATGGTATTGTGCTTACAACGTATTTATCGTCTCTTTCCGTTGTAGTAACAGTTTTGAACTTCTGCGATTGCTGCATTACTATCACAGTGGATCAAGATGACTGGTACTAGTTTTTCGCATAAGAGAATCTCTGATAGTAGACTTCTAATCCAACTTACTTCTTCACTGGTCGTAGCCAATGCTATCATCTTTGACTCCATTGTTAACTATGCTAAGATTGTCTGTTTTTTAGATTTCCAAGAAATAGCACCACTTACTATACTAAAGATATAGTTGCTTGTAGCTTTGAGTTATTTGAGAGGGAGTTCTAGTATGCATCGTTGTAGCCTTCCAGAACAGCGGGAAACTTCTAATAGTGCAATCCTAGGTTTTAGGTTTTCTTTAAATACCTCGTAACCCTTTCTACAGCACTCTAGTGCTTTATACTAGGTCTGCTTGTAAACCTACATAGTAACCCTACGACATAAGCTATGTCAGGTCTAGTGCAATTAGCAGCATATCTCAAGCTGCCTATGATGCTTGCATACACGAATTGATTAACACTGTCACCAGTGTTCTTGAACTACTTTACACTAGGGTCGTAGGGTGTACATGTTGGTTTTTAATCTAAGTAGTTGTAATTCCTAATAATCTTTTCTACATAGTGAGATTGATATAGGGAAATTCCCTTTTCGGACCTAGTAACTTTTATGCCTAAGATCACACTGGCTTCTCCTAAGTCTTTCATATTGATGTTCACACAACATGGACTTCACATCATTAGTGACATGTAGGTTTGATCCAAATATTAACAAGTCATCTACATATAAACATAAGATTGTGCAAAGACCGTTCTCATTCTTATAGTAGATGCATTTATTACTTTCATTAACCTTGAAGCCTTTGGAAAGGATTAGGTTACCAAACTTCTCATGTCATTGCTTAGGAGCTTGTTTCAGGCCATAAAGAGATTTGTCTAACTTACAGACTTTGTTCTCCTGACCATGGATCACAAAACCTTTTGGTTGTTTCATGTAAATCTCTTCTTCGAGATCACCGTTTAAGAAGGCGGTCTTAACATCCATTTGATGTACTAAGAGGTTGTTTAAGGAAGCAAGAGAGAACAAAACATGGATAGACGTAATTCTTGAGATAGGGGAGAAGGTATCAAAGAAGTCTATGTTCTCTCTCTATCTAAAGCCCTTGGCCACCAATCTGGCTTTAAACTTATCTACTGATCCATCAGGCTAAGTTTTTTCCTTAATATCCACTTACAGCCTGGAGTGAGGTCTACTAGGTGCCAAGTCCTATTTGACTCTAGAGAATCCATCTCATCATTTATCGCTTCTTGCCATAAGTTGGCATCTACGAAGGACAAAGCTTCTTTTAGGTCTTTTGGGTCTTCTTCTATGTTAAAGGTTTGAAAATCATCCCCAAAGCTTTTAACAGTTCTAGACCTTTTATTCCTTCTAAGTTCCGGGTTGAGAACTTCAGAGGAGATAAGATTTCTAATAAGAGGGTGACTACGGGAGCTTACACTCCCATTACTTCTAGATTTAAAGGGAAATCTATCTTCAAAGAAGTTAGCGTCATTTGACTTAATGACCACTTGATTAGCTAGATCATAGAACCTATAGGTTTTACTATTAACTGTGTACCCTATAAATACACACTCATAGGTTCTACTAGCAAGTTTTCTTCTTTTGGAATCAGGAATTCTTACAAACGCTAAGCAACCTCAGGTTTTAAAGTAGGATAGGTTAGGTCTTTTATTCCTAAGAACTTCGTAGGGTGAAGTTGAGCTTTTATTCTTAGGTATTCTATTTAGAACATAGCAGATGGTAAGGATTATTTCACCCCACCAATAAGACGCAACTCCTAAATTCAGAAGAACAGCAACTACTAGCTCGGCTAGAGTTCTATTTTTCCTTTCGGTTTTATTGTTCATTTCAGGAGAGTAAGGCACAGTCTTTTCATGTATTATTTTGTGTGATTTATAAAAATCGTTAAAACTGTCTGAGTCATACTCAGTTCCTCTATCATTACGAAGTCTTTTTACTTTTCTATTATGCTGAGTTTCTAGTTCATTCGCAAATTGTTTAAAGGCATCAAAAGCATCACTTTTATTTCTCAACAAATATATAAAAGTAAAATCAGAGCAATCATCAATAAAGGTGATAAAGTAATGTTTACTATTTTTAATCAGGTGTTGTTGCGCATGCAATGCTGAAGTACAAAACTTGTTACTGCGTTTATTTATTATAATTAAGTTTCCTATGCGTTTAACATACTATGCGTCTTACTTATGCTTAATGTTATGCATTTGTGATCTGTCAAGTTTTCCTATCCTTTACCCAAGTATAAGCAAAGGACTAGGTTTTCTCGGTGAGTTCGAGATCGAACACAGGGATTATGTTGATTCTATATTTAAGTGGATTATATGCGTTGTAGTGGTCACCAAGAATAATTCGCGAGAGAAGTTTATTTCTAATCTAAAGAAAGCGATAACATGTACACTAAACTAAAATGTGGAAGATGAAAAGGCATGCGACACAGCAAAGTTAGCTAAGTGAATTTAATGAATGGGTAAAAACATGGTTGTGGTTGGTTAACATCTAACATCAGAAATGCATGGTGATAGTCTATTCATACTTGCGACTCTTCTCCCGGTTATCAGCCACTATGCTTTATATGTCTATAATGCATAGGAGAGTGTTAAGTGCCAAGGTTGTTCCTATGTCTAGGCAACACTACTTAGCCTTGTCAATTGAGTTCCACAATCACTTACCCTCTCGAGCAGTCTGATTATTACTACTTATATCGATTAGCTAGATGGACATAAGCATCAGATTAAGATTACAATTGACAAGATCCAATAGTTACACTATGGTTCTTATTTAGATGCTAACGCAACCCTCAACCCTTGATAGATTAGTTACTCATGGATTCAAAGTAAAAAGCGAAAAGTGTAGAGAAATGAGTAGACATGGAAGAAATACAGATTGATGAACGGAATACAACTTTAGATAGCTCAATGTCTTGACAC
Organism: Citrullus colocynthis; assembly: GCA_031780015.1. NCBI lineage: Eukaryota > Viridiplantae > Streptophyta > Magnoliopsida > Cucurbitales > Cucurbitaceae > Citrullus > Citrullus colocynthis. The sequence continues at coordinate 333,072 of QLSR01000174.1, forward strand.
AAATCTAAAATCAAACTAGAAAAACAAGATAGAAAGCAGGAAAATGGCGTCAATATCTTGAGTCGCCGGAATGGAAGCGTGAGGATCTGCTGTGAAGTGGTCAGGCGGAGGGAAGACTCTTCTCTCTCGAGTTATTCGTCTTCGATTGTGTTCTGGAGAGAACTCGGCTGTCACTTAGGAATTCTTCCGAGAATGAACAACCCTTTCTCATCTTGCAGGACTGCCCTTTTATAGATGTTGCGTTCGCAATCAATGGCAAATCTGCTTGATTGGTGGCGAAATTGATATCATGCGTCCATCTCGCCTAATTGCGTAATTCTCGAGTCAATTTAGATCCACCACTTTAGCCACAGATTATGTATGTCAATCTTCCGACAATCTCTCAAGATTCCGATCTGATTTTCCGCGTCTTGCGTCTTTTGTCATTATGTGTTAAGGAGAGTTGGGCTGATGTCAACGGGTCATAGGTTGCTAACGCACAGTTAGTCAACTCATCATTTGCATTCCTGCGTTGAAACATGCGTTTTAGGCTAAAAAAGTGGTAAAATCATTATCTTCATAAACATACAAGAGTAGAACGCGTAGGAAGATTTATTAGTAGAATTTAGCTAAACTACCGCATGCTTCTCTATTTATTCTCTATTTTTCTAAGAAATAGGCTATAATAACTTGTATTTCTACAAGTTATCATCATGATGCCATCAAATTCACATAGATCCAAATGAATCAAGTTTAGAGGCTCATTTTCCCTAAGAGTAGATTTATGCAAAATTTTAGTGATCTTAGCCTGACTACAATAATCGTATTTATCAAAATCACTCAGGGATATCTTAGTAATCATTTCCAGCTTACTCGTGTTACCAATTATTCGTTTGTTAACATGACAAAGTCTAGCATGCCAAATATTAACAGAACACACATATACATAGAAGAATTCATTTTATTATCAATTAGGTTCAATTTAAACATGCCTTCCATAGTATATCCTTTTCCAATAAATACATTGTTTTTAGTAAGAGTAAATTGGTCTGCCCCTATCGTTTGAGTGAAGCCAGCCTTGTTGAGAAGGTGTCCTGAGACCATATTCTTCCTTGTCTCTAGAGTGCAGGACCTCCCTAAGAGTGAGTCTTCCTAGAGGTAAATTTCAGCTCCACCTAGCCAATTTCAGCAACTTTCGTCGAGTGATGATCCCCCAACAGAATGTTCTTAGCTTTAGTTTCATTATAAGTTTTAAATAAACTAAGGTTGTGACAAACATGGCGTGTAACGCCAGTGTCTATCCACCACCCCTCATAACCACTAATCACATTTACTTTTGTGATCATGGCCACTAATTGTTCTTTAGTCAGATTCGCCTGCCTAGTAGGACGGCGCCTGTTCCCGTAGTTCCTAGCCATATGTCCAGGCTTATTACAGTTAAAGCAAAGGAACTTTACCGTTTCTCCTGATGGGGTTTTCTGTTTCTTTTGGTTGTGTTGGTTGTTGGATCTGCGGTTCTGACCCTTTCTCTTGGTCCTTTTCGACTTCTGGTCAGACTTTACAGCCGCTGGAGCGGGCTTCCTTGTCATGAAATTTATCTCTTCCCTCTAGTCCTGCTTTCAGGCCTCCTCCTCTATCCTCAGCCAGGTGATCAGACTTTCCAAGGAGAATTCCTTGATCTTGTGCCTCAGAGTGTTTTTGAAATCCTTCCACAATGGAGGTAGCTTGTCAATAATAAGAGCAATTTGAAACTGCTCGTCTAGAGGCATACCTTCACTTATTATTTCGTAGGCAATTTTCTGCAGTTCATGTGACTGGACTTCCACCAATTTGTCATCTGCCATTTGGAAACTTAAGGTAGCGGCTTACGACATACTTCTTTGAACTAGCTTCTTTGGTCTCGTATTTCTTTTGTAGGGCATCCCATACTTCTTTTGCTGTTTTCATCATGCTGTAATGATCATAAAGATCATCAATCAAACCATTTCAAATAAAAATTTTGCACAGAAAATCTTTTTCCTTCCATTCGGCAGCAGCCTTCAGTTGATCTTTGGTTGGATTAATTTTCAGGAAATCAGGCGGATTTGTGGTATAGGGATTGGCTACTTTCTTGACTGTTAGGAAGAACAGTATCTTCGAAATGGAAAGGCGGTTGAGATCAGAGGACATCATATCTTTTTGGGTTGAGAGTGCCATTACAACAACGGTTATATCGTCTTAAAATTGTTGGAACAACAACTCTGATAGACCGCGGTAAATAGCACGAATTGCAACCATCAGTAACGAACAACCCGAACAGACCCTGCAAAACAGAAACTTGTGGTAGGCTGAGTCACAGAGCTCACTCTCTTTAAGACGTTTTGTGACTCTGCCAGAGTGTAAGCAGTTCTTCAAGATACCTCGTCGTCCCTAGGATAAAACAGCCTTCATGGTCAACCAAACTTGCACCTAGACCAGTTGATAATGCTAACACCCTTCTAATAATTTGCTCAGAAATGTAAATGAAATACATTATTTTAGAGAGAAGTTTTTTTTTTCTTTTTTCGTGGAGGATAGTTGGGAGATAAGATGTGGGAAGGGAAGATGAGAAGAAGAAGTGAGGAAGAAGTAAGGGGATGAAGTAGCATTTATAGTGCTCGTGACCAACAGTCAGATGCACTACTTCCTCCCAGCTCGATATGTGGCAACATGTAGTCCAGAGAACGTGCACGTACGTCTAGGAGGAAACCCAACGACTAATCTCGACTTGACATGTGGAATAACTTTGTTGACTGTTTTCGACCGAACACATGGATAGAGGTTTCAAAAAATTGTTAAATAAAAAATTCTTTCTTTCTTTCTTGTCTCGTCACACCCGACAGTGGCAGCGCGCGTGCACATGTTTGGAGATCTTGACAAGCCCAACTTGGCCTATCTCCTTACTCTTTCTAAAACTTGAGTTTCCTCTTGGGCCCAAAGCCAAAAGGGTAAGAGGGAGTTAATAAAGAGGAGTCTCACTCCTAAAATAACCGACATGGGATTCTTAAAAACAAATCTTCTTTATTCAAAACAAATTTTTCCACCAACAGAACAATAAACTTGAACTGAGGCATGAATTTCCAAGAGAAGGAGGGCTTGTAGATGGAAGTAGCTTCTTGAATAGTAACCATGAAAAGGGTGAATTTCCTTTCTCTTCTGCTAAGTCATTTCCTTCTTGTTTGAACATTAGAAACAACAAAAGTGCGCTTTATGAGAAAGCTAAAGGAATGGCAGGCGATGAATTCCAACCCCACAAGTTGATTTTCTAGGAGAAAACAGTTGAGAAGGCGTCTCCTCTCATTTATCACCACCTCTGCAATGACGGATATTAATTATATCTTTGTCTATGAAGATGTTAAGGTAAGTGTTTTCTTATTCTTGAGAGCAAACCGATGTAACTTTTTGAGATTCGATTTTGTATAAACTTCATATTTTGATTGTGTTTCTTTGAATCTAATGTATACATAGATGTATGTTCATGAGTGGATTGACGCTCCTTTTGTCACACCTCATCTCGTATTACCCTCTTTAACCTTAGAAAAGGTGGAAGACAATAAACATCACCCTTTTGTGAGGTTCACTGTCCACCTCGTGAACCTCATACTGATCCTGCTGGACCACTGTAACTCCTTGGTCTTTGCCTTTGCATACCACCTCCTATATTGGCTTTGAAGTTAGCTTGTCCACTGGATCTAGGTTTGAAGTTACCTTTGCTTGACACACTTGGCACGAATCTACCACTACTACCTCTGCCAACTGTTCTTGTATAGCGCCAAAAAGATGAGTTACACGTTTGCAGGGTTGGCAAAAAAACCAGCGGGGTTGGGTACCCCGATCAAGTTGGGGAATCCCGAGTTTGACCGAGGATGGAGGTCAAACTAGGGATGTTCTTCGGGTACTCGTCTGAGGACGGGGTGGGGACGAGGAGGGTATCCTCGCCTCAGCCTCGACCCCGACCCCGCCCCAATTTATTCCCGACCACCAATTTATATGTACATATATATAGTTTTGCTCTCTCTCAGTCTCGCTCGCTCTTGCTTTATCTCGAGGAATGGGTCCCCACAGAGACCTGTTTTTTCAACGAGGAATTCCTGCACCCGTCCCCGCTTACAAATGGTAGGGATGAGGGTAAATTCCCCTTGCCCCATTGCCAACCCTACGTCCACCCCTAACTAATTCTCATTTTTGCTTCCTTTAAGCTAAACTTCTCTCAACTCGCATCGCTATCTCTCCCAACTTGGAAAAATCTGTCCACTTCGCACTGGCTGTCACAGGGGTACGAATTTCCTCCTATAACCCCTCTTCAAATCTCTTACATTGATTAGATTCATCAGAAACAGTAGTAGTAGCATACTTAGACAATTATATGTACTTCTTTTCATATTCAACCACTATCAACAATCCATGGACTAATTTTAGAAACCCATTGCATTTGGCATCACATAATCTCTTTGGGTAATATTTATCCTGGAACGCCTTCTTGAACTCGTCCCAATTCACCATTTATGTTTTTCTTTTTCTACTTTCCAGAACTCTCCACCAATCTTCTGCCCCATTCTAAAGCAGAAACACTGCTAGCTCAACCTTCTTATCATTAGGGCATCTCATGACACGGTAACATTTCTCAAGAAAATTCAGCCATGCCTTTACATCTACGGGGCTTCTGCCCCTTTCTAGAGCAGAAACATTACTAGCTCAACCTTTCTGTCATCAGGGCATCTCACGACACGGTAACATTTCTCAATCAAATTCAGCCATGCCTCTGCATCTATGGGATCTGTGGTGATAGGAAAATTTTCCCCACTTGTATGATATCTACTATAAAAGCATGGAAATTATTGAGTAAGGGTTGTACAGCATACCCTGCACATCTTGTCGATACATAGGTCAATAAACTGAAGGCAGAAGATATTCCTATAGTATATGAGTTCTTGGATGTGTTTCCTGAGGAACTACCAGGTTTACTGCCCAATAGAAAAGTGAAGTTTTATATTGACTTGATTTTAGGGACGACACCTATTTCACAAGCTCCATACAGGATGGCCCTAAAGGAATTGAAAGAGTTGAAAACCCATGTAAGCACCTAATTGGTAAGCATGTTCAAAAGCTTTAAGCGAATTAGTATTAATAATCTCATATTGTAAAAATTAAAAAAAAAAAAAAAAGAAAGAAGGAAGGGGAAAAACCAAAAAGGGGAAGAAGACAAAAGAAAAAGGGATTTTAAAAGAAGAAAAGAGAAGAAAAAGAAAAGAAGAAAAAAGGATAAGGTTGAGTTCGTCGGTTATAACTTTCATTGGACAGAAAATGTTGCCGACTTCTTTCTACTCATTTCCAAACTAAATTCTATGCTATTTTTCAGCTGAACATCGTGGAGAGGTTGAAGAAGTGTTCTAGGGCAATTTCGTGCAAGGTTTTGGAAGGTTTCATGGTAAAACAGAAGCTGAAACAGAAGCTTCATCTGCTGCGCACAGCTCGAACCAGGTTTGGTATTTGGTGAATATCGAGATGAAGAGATTGAAGTTTGGGCTGAAATTTTAAGGTTAGTAAGTTAACTCAATTTTGAACAACTTTTATGAAGGATGCTTGAGTTGAAATGGATTAGAAACATGTAAACTTTTAGCTAGAAGTTACTGATACGAAATTTCTGTGCAATCTGGAGTAGCGCGGAGAAAACTTGCAATATCTGTCGAACCAGGACGAGTTAAGCCACAAAATTTTGAGGTAAGCTAGAAAACATGTTTCTATACAAGTTTGTAGAAGGAAAGAAGTTCTAAATCTGGCTGAAAATATGACTTTGAATTGACAGAAGTGAGAACAAACAGGAAAGGAGGACTTTGGAAGCAGCTAACGCTGAGAATTGGAGCGTGAGTAGCGACACTGGTCTCGCTGGTCGTGTAAAGGAGGATTTTTTCTCTCAAATCTCGCTGGCTCTCACTCAGTATCGCTCCTCAGGTAGTCTCGCTGGTCTCGCTTATGCTGGTGTCGCTAGTGCCGTGACTTGTTGTGTAATTTCGTTAGTAAACTCGCTAGTAAGGTGAAATCTCATCGGTAATCTCACTAGTGACATAGAGTCTCGCTTATTATGTGTATTTTAGGAAAGAAAGGGAGTCTCGGTGGTGAATCATGATTAAAGTTTAAGTATGCACATTTAATGATCGTGTAAAGGAAGTTTAAGGAAAACGTAATGTGAGAAGTGTGTATTTACAGGCCAAGAAGAGCTCGGGAAGGCATATAATCCGCTCAGGGCCTAAGGACAAGTTGTGAGTGACACTTTTCTTTTTTTGAAAACGAAATTTATTGAAAATGTTTAGTTTGGTTTTTCTTATGAGATATCGCTTTGAGATGAATTGTTTTCTTGAAAAGCATGATGTTTGATAATATTGTTCACAAGGCATGTTTTATCCGTTTTCTATAAGATGTTGAATGGCATGTTGTGAAATGTTGTTTATCGTGAAATATCTGATTTTTCATAAAAGACTTTCATGTGAACTATTTACGTAAAATACTGGTTTCTAAAATGTTTTAGAGAAACCTAATTCTACAAATTTTCCTTTCTACCTTCAACATCAATACACCAACCAATTTTTTTAGGGTTCTATAATCCATAAAATTCTCGTATTTCAAACTTTTAAAAAATAGTTTGAGGATAAAAACTTAGAGAATACTTCGCACATGTAAGGATTAGTATTTTTTTAAAAAAAGGTCTTCATTATATTACTTTTTCTTTTAGAATATACGAAGAGAAGGCATGTGAGTTTCCCTGGGACCCAGTACTGAAGGACTCGTAGAAAGTACTTGGGCAACCCGCGATATTCCTATGTGCACATAGAGGTTGTGACGTTGGGTGTGTTGAGTCTTGCTCCACCCCAACTAAGGTTGTTATCGACGTTGAGTGCGTTGAGTTTTACTCCGCCTCAACTGAGGATGTTTTCGACGTTGGGTGCATTGAGTCTTGCTCCGCCCTGACTAAGGGAAAGTTTGAGAACGAACTGATTTTCGTGTACGATCATTTTGGCATGAACATATGTGATTTGTTTACGTTGTTGAAATTATGATTTTACAGAAATGATTATTCGAATCACGTTTACGTTTATGGCGTTATTATGATTTTAACATGCCTGTTTTTGAACAAAAGATAGTTTTACAAAATTAGTCACTCACGGGGCTTTTAGCTCACGTTTTCCATTTTTTTTTCCTCTCAGGTAGCAAGGACGTTCCTGGTGCATTGCCTACTCCAACTCGCCCTGCTTAAGCTTCGAGTTTCCAAAAACAGTTTATTTTCTCGTTGTTGTACGTGTAAATAACTTAACACTGGTGGCATGTAGAGTTAGTTGTTTATAAGTGGGTTATGAGAGAGTATGTTATAAAAGTGTACTGTGTATAGGAAGGATTATTATATTATGATCATGCGTTAATATGGCTAAATTCTATGAATGTATACGTATGAAATGGTTGTACAGGAAGTTATGTAAAGTGGGACAATATGCGTCACAAGAAGGGTGATGTTTATTGTCTTCACATCTCCTTCTAGGTTAGGTAGGTAATCAGGGAGGGGGTGTGACAAGTTGGTATCAGAGCAAAAGAGTCTTGGGAATAGGATCATGCATTGTCGTGTAGGAACATGTAATTTTTAGCCAATAGTAACATTGTGTTGTCATATAGGAAAACATGCCACCTCAAAGCAGGCAAGTGAGGCAATCAGCAAGCTGAACTCCTCAAGCTACTGGAGACCGTGGAAATATGTTAGAGGGTGAATCTAGTCATCCTCAAGTTGGGGTCAACGTCGAGGAGCATATATTTACTAGAATTGCTGAAAGATTGGCTGCAAGCATTGGATCAGTGGAAGCAGATCCAAAAAGGAAATACAGTATAGAAAGATTGAAGGCTTTCGGTGCCACTACTTTTGAAGGCACCGTTGATCCTATAGAAGCGGAGGCATGGTTGAATCTGCTTGGGAAATGCTATCGTGTGATGAGATGTCCCGATGATAGAAAGGTGGAACTGGCAGTGTTTTTGCTCCAAAAAGGGGCAGAAGATTGGTGAAGAATGGTAGAGAGCAGGAAGGAAGATATGGGAGAAATATGTTGGAATGAGTTTAAGAAGATATTCCAAGAGAAGTATTGTCCGAGATCATTCCGAGATGCAAAACGGAATGAGTTTCTGCAGTTAGTACATAGATCCATGTCAGTGGCAGAATATGAAAAGAAATATACAGAACTATCTAAGTATGCCATGACGATTGTTGCAGATGAGATTGACAGGTGCAAGAGATTTGAAGAAGGTTTACCGGAGGAGATACGTACTCCTGTAACTGCTAGTGCGGAGTGGACAGATTTCTCCAAACTCGTAAAAGCAGCTATGCGAGTTGAAAGGAGTTTGTTGGATAGGAGGACGGAACGAGAATCAGCTGAAGGTAGACGAACAATCCACACTTCTGGTACTACTGCGGGGCAGTCAGATAGGAGATTTGTACCAGGTGTATTTAGTGGAGGAAATTTCAAGACCAGATCGAATGGACAGGGTACTTCCAAGGGAGGTACTGGAGGAAGTGCACGGAAGCAAGAACCAAGGAGTTCTACTGGTCCAGCTCAAACAGTGGAAGGTTCTCGAAGTGGACAACCTGGAGAGTCCACAGCTAGTTCCGCAAGGAAACCATTATGTCCCACTTGCGGGAAGTATCATTCGGGACAGTGTAAGGGCAACGTATGTTATCATTGTGGACAAGCGGGTCACTATAAACGAGAATGTCCTCAGTTGATGCAAGAATTTAAAGCTGAACAGAGAACTGGTTCATTTACAACTAGTCAACCACAACGACCTGCAGGAATTGCTGAAGAGGGAACTAGTGGATCAAGACAGAAGGGAGTTGCAGGGCGACCAAAACAGCAAGGAAAAGTCTTTGCAATGACTCAGCAAGAGGCTGAAGATGCTCCTAATGTGGTTACTGGTACACTTTCTATATGTCATACTCCTGCTCATGTTTTGATAGACTACCCATTCTTTTATTGCTAAAATGTTTGTTGTGAATATAAATAGTACATTAGAATCTTTGCATGAGGAACTGTTTGTTTATACCCCTGTTGGTGATGTGTTTGTGGCTAGCAAAATGTATAAAAACTATGTGATTGAAATTGATGGTATGACTATGATAGCCAACTTGATACCCTTAGATATTCAGGAGTTTGATGTGATATTGGGAATGAATTTCTTATCCAAATATCGAGCTACTGTGGATTGTTTCCAGAAGGAAGTCGTGTTTAGAGGGTTCGAAGGAGATGAAGTTATTTTCAAGGGTGACAAGAAATTCCTTCCTACTTGTGTAATATCTGCAGTTAAAGCTAGGAAGTTGTTAAGGAAGGGTTGTTTAACATACCTTGCTTACGTGGTTGATACACAGGCCGGTAAGTTAAGACCAAAAGATATTCCTGTGGTGAATGAATTTCTTGATGTATTTCCTGAAGAGCTGCCAGGATTACCACTTGATAGAGAAGTGAAGTTCATTATTGATCTAGTTCCTGGAACAAACCCATTTCGCAAGCACCATACCATATGGCACCATCAGAACTGCAAGAGTTGAAGGTGCAGTTACAGGAACTAATAGATAAGGGGTATATTAGACCGAGTGTATCTCTGTGGGGTGCACCGGTGTTATTCGTAAAGAAAAAGGATGGTACTTTGAGACTGTGCATTGATTATCATCAGTTAAATAAGGTCACTGTACGCAACAAATATCCCTTGCCTCGTATTGATGATTTGTTGGATCAGCTTAGAGGGGCATCAGTGTTCTCAAAGATAGACCTAAGATCGGGATATCATCAGTTAAAGGTCAGAGAGACAGATGTACCGAAGACAGCTCTTAGAACGAGGTATGGACATTATGAATTCCTCGTGATGCCATTCGGTCTGACAAATGCCCCAGCAATGTTTATGGACTTGATGAATAAGATTTTCCATCCTTACTTGGATCAGTTTGTGATTGTATTTATTGATGATATTCTAGTGTATTCTAGAAGCAAGGAAGAACATGCAGGACATCTTAAAATTGTATTACAGACTCTGAGAGAAAAGAGATTATATGCAAATTTCAACAAATGCGAGTTTTGGCTGGAACGAGTAATGTTTCTGGGACATATTGTTACTGCTGCAGGAGTTGGAGTAGATCCTCAAAAGACCGAGGCAATTACCAGATGGGAACAGCCAAGGACAATAATGGAGGTTCGTAGTTTTCTAGGACTCGCTGGTTATTATCAACGATTTGTACAGGGTTTTTCCAAGATAGCATTACCATTGACTCGTTTGACTAAGAAAGGAACTAAAGAAGAGACTTGTGACAGCACCTATTTTAGCACTTCCAGAGACAAGGAAGGAGTTTGAGGTGTATTGTGACGCCTCTAGTCAAGGGTTGGGTTGTGTACTGATGCAAGAAGGTAAAGTTATAGCTTATGCCTCTAGGCAGTTGAGGCCACATGAAATTAATTACCCTACACATGACTTAAACTGGCAGCAGTGGTGTTGGCATTAAAGATGTGGTGGCATTATTTGTTTGGAGAGAAGTGCCATATCTATACGGATCACAAAAGTTTGAAATACATCTTTGATCAGAAAGAACTTAACATGAGACAAAGGAGATGGTTGGAACTGATCAAGGATTACGATTGCACTATAAATTATCATCCAGGGAAAGCAAATGTTGTAGCTGACGCGTTGAGTAGGAAGTCGAGACAAATCAAGATTTCATTGAATACTATTAGTGCAAAATTGACGAAGGAGTTAAAGAGTTCAAATGCATCTTTATCAGTAGACAAGTTGAGAGGTTTGCTTGCACACTTCCAGGTAAGACCTACTTTGATGAGTGAGATTGTTAGCAAACAGATGGAAGACTCCATACTCAAGAAGATAGTAGAAGAGGTGAATCTCAATCAAAGAACGGATTTTGATATAAGAGACGATGGAGCTTTAATGAAACAAGGAAGATTGTGTGTCCCAAAATGACACTGGTGGCATGTAGAGTGAGTTGTTTATAAGTGGGTTATGAGAGAGTATGTTATAAAAGTATACTGTGTACAGGAAGGATTATTATATTATGATCATGCGTTAATATGGCTGAATTCTATGAATGTATACGTATGAAATGGTTGTACAGGAAGTTATGTAAAGTGGGACAATATGTGTCACAAGAAGGGTGATGTTTATTGTCTTCACATCTCCTTCCAGGTTAGGTAGGTAATCAGGGAGGGGGTGTGACAACCCACCTGCAGGAGTTGATTGATAAGGGGTTTATACGACCTAGTGTCTCATCGTGGGGAGCACGAATATTGTTTGTAAACAAGAAAGACGGTACATTTAGATTATGTATTGATTATCGGCAACTAAATAAGGTAATAATACGTAATAAGTATTTGTTACCTCATATTAATGACCTGTTTGATCAGCTTAGGGGTGCTTCAGTATTCTCTAAGATTGATTTATTATCAGGGTACCATCAATTGAAGATTAGGGAGTTTGATATCCCGAAAACAGCTTTCAGGATAAGGTATGAACATTATGAGTTTCTTATGATGCCTTTTGAGGCTAACTAATGCTCCAGTAGTGTTTATGGATCTTATAACGAGTATTTCACACGTACCTTGATCAGTTTGAGATAGTGTTCATTGATGATATATTAGTGTACTCGGGAAGCAAAAAGAAGCATGCTGAACATCTCAGAATAGTATTACAGACGTTGCGTGACCAGAAGCTATATGCTAAATTCAGCAAATTTAAGTTTTGGTTGGATCTTGTATTTCTTGGTCACATGGTGTTAGCCAAGGGGGTAAGTGTGGATCCTTAAAAAACGAAAGTTGCAGTTTAAGGGGAGCTAGGATACACACTTATCATTGATGGAATTTGCCTACAAAAACAGTGACCGTTCCAGTAATAGGATGGAACCATATGAGGCATTATATGGCAGGTGATCTAGAACCCTTATATTTTGGGGGGAAGTGGGAGAAAGAAAGTTGATAGGACCAAAACTGGTGCAAGCTACATCAGGAAGTGTAAAGCTAATTAGGGAAAAGTTGAAGATTGCACAGGATAGACAGAAAAGTTTTGCTGACAAGCGACGAAGAGATTTGGAATTTGAAGATGGTATGAAAGTGAAAGTCTTGGGATCTAAGGTCATGCCACACTGAAGCAAACGAGGTAGGCAAGCTATGACCGAAACTCTAGAAGCTACCGGGAGACAAGAAGAGATGTCAAAGGGTGAGCCAAGCCATCCTTAAGTTGAGGTTAATGTGGAAGAACAGATCTTCACTAGGATTGCTGAAAGGTTAGCTATAAGTATTGGATTAGTGCAGTCTGACCCTGAAAAGAAGTATAGAATTGAGAGCTGAAGGCTTTGGGTGCAGCCACTTTTGAAGGCACCATAGACCCCGTAGATGCAAAGGCATGACTGAATTTGCTTGAGAAATGTTACTGTGTCATTAGATGCCATGATGACAGGAAGGTTGATCTAGTAATGTTTCTGCACTAGAAAGGGGCAGAAGATTGGTGGAGAGTTCTGGAAAGTAGAAAGGGAGGAATAGAAATTATGAGCTAGGCGAGTTCAAGAAGATGTTTCAGGATAAATATTACCCAAATACATTCCATGATGCTAAATGGAATGAGTTTCTAAAATTAGTGCAAGGATCGTTGATAGTGGCTTAATATGAAAAGAAGTACACAGAATTGTCTAAGTATGCTAATACTATTGTTGTTGATAAATCTGATTGATGTAAGAAATCTGAGGAAGGGTTATGGGAGGAAATCCGTACTCCACCAGTGCGGAGTGGACAAATTTCTCCAAATTAGTAGAGACAACAATGCGAGTTGAGAGAAGTTTAGCTGAAAAGAAGCAGGAAAGAGAATCAGTTAGGGGCAAACGTGTAACTCATCCTTCTAGCACTATATAAGAACAATCTAGCAAACGCAGTAGTGGGAGATTCGTGTTAGGCATGTCAAGCAAAGGAGGTAACTTCAAACCTAGATCCAGTGGACAGGCTACCTTTAAGGCCAATACAAGAGGTGGTATGCAAAGGCAAGGATCGAGGAGTTATAGTGGTCCGACAAAATAAGTAGGAGGTTCCCCGAGGTGAACACACAAAAGAGGTGATGTTTCCTGTCTTCACACCTTTTCTCAGGTTAAAGAGGGTAATATGGGAGGGGGTTGTGACACTTTTTCTTGAATGTATGCTTAGCTAATTGATTTTGCTCGCGCGTTTCCTTCGTGTTTGTCCATGCTTTAAATTGATAAGTAGGAAGCGTCTTTGTATGCATGCTAAGACGTACAGGCTGTCCATAGGCTTTAAAATGTATGCTTAACCTATATTCAATGAAAAATTGGTTAATTGAGTTAGGATTTTTCCATTAGTTAATCACACATTGGAACTCTAAAAGTTAACGCACATGTTCTTGGTTTTAATTGATCGCTATCGAACCCAATTAGAACCCAAGACTTGTAGTTTAATTAAGGCTTAGACTTTAGTTGATAATTAGGGCACTCATTTACTTGAATTTGATGAGTTGACTGCCTCTACCATCGACGAGTCTAATTAAGTTAAATAGGTCGATGTGTAAGCAATCAAATGCGTTTAATCAAAAGTAACTCGGTGATAGAAATTACATATGAATCCAATTGCTCTCGAGAACTTGATCTCCTCATCCTTGGTTATATTTACCTGTTGTTTTTATTTTTCTTGCATGCCTAGTTCTAATTCACATCGACCCCTTAATTTATCGCTTGAATTAAGAAATTAGCTTAACAAAGCAAAGATTGCATTTCCTGTGGTTCAACCCGGACTTGCCACTATTGCTATGCCATCGTAGTAATAGGAGTAGGATTCAATTTTATAAATTTGTTGTGATGGTTTGTTTCTCTTTGGGAATTAAACAATGCCCGAAGAGAAATTCTTCCACCAAAATGGCATTGTTGTTAGAGAATTGTGTCGTTTTTGTTTCGTTTAGTTAAGTCTCCAATTAGGGCATTCTTTTGTTTTTGATTTGTTTTATTTCTTGTGTTAGGTTACCATGGCTGACGGAGCACATATCTGTATCATGCGTGTTGCGCAAGGTAAGCTGTCGAAAGGCAAGAAGAAGAGGTCAAGTAGATTTCTGAACTTAGAAGCATGATTGGTGATCTTGTCTTATCCGTTCGACTGGCGGAAAGGCAAATGCAAAGTAGCCTGATGCTAAAGAGTCATACCTTCGGGGGGTCGCTATAGCAATTGGGAGCTCAAGCCTTACACCCATCCTAGATGGATCGCTCACTCCTACGGCTATAGTAATTCCTATGCACCACCACAATACTGCTATTGCCCCGCCATTCCTGAGCCATCAGAGTTCGCTCGACCAAAAAATCAAGGTAGGTCATTAGAGGATATCATTAGGGAATTGACTAATCACCAGTTCTCTGGACAGTGGGAGTGTTCTCACATCCAAGAGGATTTACTTCATATCCAGTAGGACAGTCTTGGGTTGCAACAGAGACTAGGGCTGAGATGCAGCATCTGAGTGACCAGTTTTCTCAGATTGCTGACTTAGTTAGGAGGTTGGAGGAGTCCGAGTTGCAACACCTTATCTTCGAGACTACTGAGGCACCCTATCCTGAGGTAACATACTTTTACGGTGAGGAGGATGACGAGGACCTCGTGCCATGGAGACCAGTAGTCGAGGTGGAAGGAGAGCCCCACCTTACACTCGACGAAACCTAGGTGATAGAGTTAAAGGTCGAAAGACCTCGCCCTGTTCTGTCATTTGGAATTTCATACATTTATGAATCTTTTTCCTTCTGTTCTCAAGAATCAGTCAAGTCTTTTCTACCTAGGACTCGTTGGAGTCCGTTGAGTCTTTTAATTTTTTTTCTTTTTGTCTTTTTTCAGGAACATTAAAAAACCCAAATTCGACTTGTCCGGCGCCCTTCAGAAGACGGAGTTTCTTCAGAGCATTGAGTTCTTTATCAACTCAACTAAGAAGGGGCAGAAGAAATACGAGAATTTATTCATTCCTTAACAGAGGATGAGTCACGTCGAGCAACCGATGTTAAAAATTTGCCCTTCCTGTAGGGATCCACGTGAAAATTTTTATTGTTTTTTAGTTAATTTAGATTGATTTAGGAGTAGTTTTAATTTATTTTAAATGTGAAGTAGGTAAATTTTAGTTTAGAATTAGTTTAGTTTAATTTCAGGATTAGATTAATTAATTAAATTAGGGCACAACGTCATAACGCTGCTTGGGAATGCTGCAGCAATGCTTCGCGCTTAGTAGATCTGTCACAGGTTGGGTTATCTTTTCCACTCCCAAACTTGTTTTTTCCTCTTTTATCTTAACTTTCTCTCAATTCTTTTCCTCCACACACCAAAATCTCTTGTTTTTCTCCAAAATGTTCTACACAAATTGTTTTTCCCCCCACTACATTCATGAATTTTGTGGGTTTTACACAAATTCCACGAAATTTTGGAGTCTTCTCACCATTGTGGGCATTCCACCGATATGGAGGTATATTCTCTTGAACTTTGCTTGTCTAGGAGTGTTTTTTGTTGATTATTGCTTTGAACTAGGTTGTGTTGCTTTGTTTTAGTGATATTGTTGACATTGGAGGTTGGGATATAAAGTGGTGTAGATTGGAAGAGAAATTTGGATATTTTTGCTTGAGATTTTTCTGTGTGCAGGTTAAAAGTGTGAGTTCAGTTAGATTAGAGACAATTTTGTCGAGGTTTTGCTCGTTTTTAGGTAGTTGCCAAGAGTTGTGGGTATCTCTTAGAACATTTCTATGACATCTAGGGAGAGTAGGAGTAAGAATGTAGCTAGTGGGTCTAGTTCTCGTTCTGAGCAACCTGAGTATGACACCAATACCCCTCCTAAGGTGCGTATGAGCATTTAATTCGCGTCATAGCCACTAGGAACCTTATTCCCGAGCACGCCCTATCACTAAAAGTCGATTTCTTCCCCCACATCATCGTTGAGATACAGTCATGTGGTTTGGAGGTGTTGGTCGAGCATTTTGAGGATGCAATTGCTCTAGTAGATAGAGAATTTTACTTTGGCATCGAGGAAGGTAGGGGGTTAGAGTTGCCTTCTTCCCTTCTCGTATTAACAACATCTATCATGTGGTTGACATAGTCGATGACAATTTTCTGAGGTTTTTGTCACAGCCATCTGATGAGGTCCACGTCGCTGAGGTTCTCTATGGGCTAAGGATCGACTGAATCTACACAAACAATGTGGCAATGCATCTTAGAGGGACGAATTTAACTATCTCCAATTATATTTGACATGCTTTCATTTGCGCCAAATTGATGCCCATCACCCATCTTGGCGAGGTGACCAAGGATAGAGCGTAGCTGCTCTACTATTTTAGCATAGGCCATTCTGTTGACATTGGTAAGGTCATTCGTGACTATCAGACATAGCGGACGCTGCGCCACCATTGGAGTCTTCGAGCATCCGTGTTTAATCATGGAGCTTTGCCAATAGTCAGGTGTTGAGATAAGGAGACAAGAAGCAGATCTATCGTGCAACATCACGATGCTATGCCCTAATTGTATCTTTGGGTCTGGGCTAAAGTTAGGCTTAGGCTCAATCTTGTATTTTTGCTCAAATTTTCCACCACAAGCTTTAAATGGGTCAAATTTTGGACCCGAGAATTTTTAATTACTCGGCTCGATCTCATTTATAATTTAAAGTCCAAACAAAACTTTGGCCAATTTCATTGATCACAAACCAAGTTTAATCACCGTTGAAGTTGATAAGCCTGATATCATGATCTAATGGTCAGATTGAAGAGACGTGTCATTTTTTAAATTAGCCATTTTGCTTGTCTGCAAGCTTTAATTTAGGGATACAACAATCTTAAATTGGCCCAAAATTTGATATATTTGACTTCGTTCATGATGACATGACTAGGGATGGCAAAAAAATTCGCGGGGCCAGGTACCCGTCCAAGGACGAGGTTGGGGCCGGGGCAGGGGCATTTAATCCCCGACCCCATCCCGGTATATATATATATAAATTGTAAAGATTACTGCCATTTCGCTCTCGCTCTGGTAAGTCTTGCTCTTGCTCTCTCTCTCTCAAACCTCACTATCGCTAGTTCTCACTCTCGCTCTCTCTCTCAATCTCGCACTCTCGCTCTCTCTCAATTCTCGTCGGGAATGGGGCCCCAACGAGGACCCATCTCCCTGAAGAGGAATCCCCACCCGCCCCGTCCCGGCCCTGTTGTCATCCCTAGATTTTATAATTGGTCGAAATTTTTTCTCCTTCACCCACATTATTCTTAACTGATTCTACCATAGAAAGCAATGAATGGAGATAGTATAGACAATGTGTTGTACTACAATTTTTCTCAAAGTAATGTTTGGAGAAAATGAAGAAGTGGCACAAAATCATTTTTGTTTAGACATGTTTGGAAGTGATTTAAAATGGCCGAAATCATTTTTGTCATTTTCAAAATCACCATAAAACATGTTTTTAATCAAAACTAATTTTGTTGATATGAAAATTGCATAAGAGTGTAAAATTGAAAACCAAATTATTTTAGATGATTAAACATGTGTGTTTAAGTAATTTTAAAAATAACAAAAATAATTTTGACAATTCTCAACCATGTACTTTGTGTGATGAAGAGGCAACACATTGATTTTGCAATTTGAATAACTCCCAACCGATATGCACATAATCTCATTCAAATCCAACTTTATTTTTTCCGATTCCTTTTTGGGTCATTTTGCTAACATCAAGGGTACCACATGGTATCAACATTTCCAATCATTATTAACATAACATAATAGTCTATTTATATCTACCTTAATCAATAATAATTTTGAATATAGTCCACCGATCACCATCATCATTTATGTAATCGATAATAATTGTAGGTAAAATAAAAGCATAATGATAGTCTATAAGCGTAACTCAGCATTCATTGTCATATACTCTTAGTACATGCATAGAAAAAGATACAATTAATACGCATTTGTTTATCGAGTAGAGACTAATGTGGATTGTGATGGTTTATCATTTTACCATTGGAAATGGAAGCAGAGGGAGCGATTATAATGGAAGAAACCAAACAATTGATTAGCCCTGTCTGAGAAGCAAATTATTTCAATCGATCTTGATCTATTTGGTCAATTTTATTGGTTTTGGTTTCTTAAAAATAAATCAACATTAAGTCCCTTTTTGCATATCAATAATAGTTTTTATTTTAAAAAAGAAAAATCTCAAAGAAATTATGATTTGACTAATTGAATTACTAGTCGAAATGGCTCTAACTATTTGCCTATCACAACATTCCTTGCCTTCTTTTTAAAGTTGGACCTATATGCTATAATAAAAGGAATATTTAGCTAGAAAGACTATTTTACAAACCTAATTTAAACATTGTCAAATTTAGATTTTACATTAAAATTGGACCATTTTAACCTAGAAGCTATAATGAAAGGAATATTTAGCTAGAAAGGCCATTCTTTCCATTACTTCCTTCAATTGATTACTTTTCACGGTTTTCTTTCATTCAAACAAAATTATTAAATGCAACGAATTTATTTTATATAAAAATTACTGTATCAATTTTGTTGATTTTAATTAAATGATACACGGTATGCTATTCTTTTCATGAATAAATTTAGATTTAGCCTTTTATCCAACTTTTACGTTGTCAAGACACTACTTATTAAGTTATGATTTAAGATGAGAATATTCATTGTATATATAGGGGGTGTTTAGAATACCTTAAGTGTTTAATTTTAAAAAAACAAGTCATTTTTAAAGAAATACAAATGTTTAGAAGCTACTCAAAATGTTGAAAGCTATTAGTATTGTTATTTTAAACTGTTCTTATCAAAAGTGTTTTAATGAAAATGAATTTCTTTTTTAAAGAATTAATACTAAAGACTAGGTATACTTGTACAAATTCATACATATTTATTTTCAGAACATATGTTGGGATAATTCAAATATACCATGTATCACTTGTTCTAAGGATATATGAATATATTTGCATATACATGTAAGGTTCACACAAACATATATAGGCAAATTACAACATTTTGTTCATTTTACCATATGACCCTATTTATATTGTCAATTAGTTAAATATTAAATATACCTTGTATTATCTAATATACATTCATTCCATTAGCACCAATGTTTGCATATGTCAGACAGTTGAACGAGAGGAATAATGATGTAGATTACAAAGTGTCAAAGATTGAATTACATTTAAATCTGTAATTGATCAGTTAGAGAGTATTTACAATTAGATGCTTGAAATGATTGGACAACATAATGTGGAATTTCAATTGGAACATTTTTTGGTTTTTGTAGTCCTTGTCTACTTGAAGAACTCAACATTCTTTGACTTCAACGCTTATCTTGATCTTTTCCAGTGTATTTTACGTGTATCATTTATCTGTCTATATATAACCAACTTGACAACAAAAGATGCCTACTTTTAAATAGTTTATACAATGACTAATCTGCCACCTATATATGTAAGTATATATACACCCACAATGATTATGCGAAACATAGTCAAATATCAAATATATGCTTATGTAAACAGTCCACTTACAAACATAATAATGTAAAATAATATATGTGACGTGTAATTTTCAACAAACCATTAATTTTAATTTTGTATTCAATAGATATTTACAAACAACAAATTTGTCCATATAGGCAGTTAGTGCCCTCATTGCATATATATTTTCAATGTACACTATATACATTTGAATATATGGTTCAAACAAGTATCTCACAATTCTTTATGTTGGGAAATTTTAATATATTAATATACATTTAACATATTCAGAGATAAAAAATGCTGTTGGAATATATAATACACAAAATCGAATATATAGTTCACCAAACCCTCTTCGATTACCTATATTTATTTTTCCAACATTATGATTTGTTTAAGGAGAAGAGAACTGAGAATATAAAGAATATACGTACACAACTTGTGTACAAACTAACATTCCTTTCCCAATGTTGTTACTTCTCATTATCAGTCCTCGGAGAAGAGGAATATACTTTATCGATGTGAAACTAGAATCACAAGATTGATTGATAAATCTGATTTCTTTTTACTCGTATTATACTATTATCCAAATGTATACTACTATTAACCAATGCAGAGCCAAAACATCCGCATGCACTAAATAAGTTAGATTCATGTTATTTAAGAAAAAGAAGATAAAAAAAAAAAAAAAAAAAAAAAAAAAAAAAAAAG
>QLSR01000174.1:353438-530036 GCA_031780015.1 Citrullus colocynthis
AAAATAAAAAAAAAAAAAAAAAAAAGTGAGAAATTAACTTCAATTAATAATAAATAGATATTTGGCCATAGAAATCAGAGCCCTGCACAAAAATTGATTCCCGAGACCAAATTCTAACAAAAACAATCTCCAGGGTAAACAAATATCACCACCAAAATTCTGGAGGCAACCAAACAAGTAAAATTGGAAGCCTATAAACCATCCACCATTCAATTCATCAAATTAAAACAGGTAGAAGAGATAGACCCAAAACTTAGTCAATGTCCATACCAGAAATTGCTTCATCTAAAATCATCTGTAGTTCTTTTGATCTTTGTCTGGTCAATGCAACACAATCCTACAACCACACCATCCGCACAAAGATTAGAGCATGCATTCACTTGCCTGTATAAATCGTAATTTGCTCCTTGCAACATTGACAAGTAAATCACAACTATGGTATGCTCGTTAGATAAAGCATGTTAGAGAGATTTTGAAATAGGTAAAATGACTTTTTTCATGTTCAAAATCTCTCAAACATGACTTTAATCCTTCAAAATCTAATTAATGTTTGATTTTACACTTTTAAACATGATTTTCACATAAAAATAATAATGAAAAAATTTGAATGACCAAAAGCTTGATAAAAGTCTCATGTCAAAATTACTCCCAAACACATCCCTACCCTAGTCCAAATATTAGTTTATCAAAGGAAGGAAGGTGGATCCCTAAAGCAAAATAAGGAAAAGAGCAATAAAGTCAATTCATTAATTTTGAGTTTATTGTTGAGTAAACTAATAAATACAAATTAGGAGGTGGTCTCAAACACTTTTAGAATCTTCTACCACACTTTTAAAAAATTAAACACTTAAAAAGGTCCTCTTCGATAACCATTGAGTTTTTGTTTTTCAGTTTTTGAATATTAAGCCTAACACCTCTTTCAACTCTGAATTTCTTGCTTTGTTATCTACTTTCTACTAATGTCTTCAAAAACCAAACCAAGTTTTAGAAACTAAAAGGAGTAGTTTGTAAAAACTTATTTTTGTTTTTAGAACTTGGTTAAGAATTCAACTCTTGTACTTAAGAAAGACAAAAACCATTGTAAGAAATTGATACGAACTAGGCTTAATTTTCAAAAACCAAATAATTACCAGACAGTGCCCTAAGCCATTGTTACAATTCAACACCATATTGAAAATCCAACTAGCTTTACCAAACTTAACAGAGAGGGAAAATGTGAAGAACGACAAAATCCAGGGAACTAATCCATTCTCTTGAGAAATTTCCATCAATAAATTGCCAGAGAAAGGAGAGACCAACCTGAACAGATGATGTATAAGCGAGAACAGATCCACCCGCTTTGTAGAAGGACACCAGTTGAGCAGATGAATCCAAAACCACGGTCACAATAGTTTCCATCACGGACTCCTCCTCTGCAGTAGGATCAGCCAAGATGTACTTCTTGTGGAGTAGGCATGTTAATGAGAAAGGAATAGAGTTCAATTTCAGTTTCCTCTTCTCTTTATTGACAGGTTCCTTCTCAAAATTTTCTCCCCCTTCTTCCTCAGAGACAAATACTACTTTTCCATCATCATTTAAGGCAACAACAGGGATCTGCACTAAAAATATAAACCAGGAAGAAGTTTAAATATGGCTCAACAGAGAAAAAAAGGTACTAATCGCTTTAAAGTAGTTCAACCTACCAAGTAACAAACAAGATAGAAAAGAAATCTCATATTAACATTTTCCAGCTTTCAAAGAGCAATTATTAGATTTTTCAAATAATAATAACGATTATCATTGGCATGTTTCATAAACATAGGACTCACAGAAGATAACATTTTCCAGCATTACGACTTGCGAGTTCAAGTTTTTTCTTTTGTTTGATTAACCAAAATTACTGAAGGGAGGATAAAATAGGTTCATACAAAACCCATGGAGTTAAATAAAGATTCCAATTGGGCTACTCCATACGGATTATGCATATGCCTGTATAATATTTTTCCAGCGTAAATCATGACAGTCATGAATTTTCCAAATGAACTGAAACAAAGGACTGAGCCTAGTTCATGCCATTACATCAAAGAGGAAAGAGGAGCTACACAAAGAGGACAGGAGCAAAGCACCATAGCCAACCAACAGCGCTGAGAAAAAAAAAAAAAAAAAAACCCTCCAAAGTTGCCACCAAACTGAAGAACCAACCAACAAGCAGAAAGGACCAGCGAAGCTATCAAGAGGAAACTCCAGCCAACAAAAATGACTTAGCATCATAAAAGTAATAAGTTGCCAGTGGCCCAGTAGAACCTCTCAAAAAAATCGAAACTATCTTTTAGGCTTAATCTCGTACAAAGTATTCCGGTTTCAGCACCAAATTGAAAGAGATCTTCCTTAGCGCAGGGAGAATGAAAGCATCAACTTATATTATTCCATAATCATATCCTGAAATTCTTTCTCCTCAAGCTTCGTTACAAAAAGAATGGTTCACAGCATTGAAAAACTTGGTAGTCCAAGAATGGGATCAAGTGAAGTGAGTTGAGGCACTAGGACAAACTCCCCTTCCACAGTGAGTGTCAGGCAATTATACTAGACCATCTATGTGACACCCTAACATGTGACCTAGCAACTTAAAAGAGATAAAGAAAAGATACTTGGGAAAGGGTGTAAACTTGGATCACAAGCCTGTAGAGTTAGAAAAATTTTGAGGCAGAAAATTAGGGCTTGTGGAGTTAGCCGAATTTTGGCCAGTTTAGAGGGCACTACATGTTGAGATGAAGAAGAGGAAGAAAAGTGTTTGTGTCAACTTGAGTTTTGGGTTAAGAATAAGCCGTAGGTGAGTTTGGAAGAAAACCATGTTAAGTGATTTTCGAGTCTTGGGCGACAAGGTGGCTTATGAGCTAAGGAAATCTTCCAAGTGTCACAACTATGCTTGGAGAACTCAACTATGCTATGAAAAGGCAACGGTTGGACGTATAGCTTGGAGAAAAAGAGAGGAAATCTCACGAAGTGTTAAAGAAGGAAGAGTTGGAAGCATAATTGGGAGCTAGTTGTGAGTTGGACACATACTTGGGAGGAGAACCACCATGTTGGATGCATGGTTGGTTAGTATGGACACATGGTGACTATTTTGGGAGAAAATTGGTTAAGTGTTGAAGTGTTGGAAGGAAATCCAGGTCTTGAAAAAGAGGGAGAAACGCATAGGGCAAAGTTGAAGAAGAAACCTCATTCTACCTAGGGTTGGACGCATAGTCCAATCTTCTAGGAAAAAGAGGGAGAAACGCATAGCGCAAAGTTGAAGAAGAAACCTCATTCTACCAAGGGTTGGACGCATAGTCCAATCTTCTAGGAAGAATTGGCTAAGTTTTGGATGATTTGGAGAGTTGAGAAGCAACCCTAAGGAAGGTAAAGTTGGGTTGGACGCACACTAGGGAAAGATGGTTGAAAAATAGCCAGGTATAAAGGCTTAAGAGAGGAAAGTTGGAAGCACAGGCTTGGGAGGCACACCATGGACGCACAAGTGAGGAACTAAGGAATCCATGGGGCTATGTTAGGAGTCTTGGACGCATGAATCAAAGGAAAGGTGTTGGACTCATAACTAAGGAGTTTGGAGGAAAACCACACAAATACTGAGCTTTGTGAGTAGAAGTTTGACTAGTGTGGGAACCCCGGGACAAGTTGGACGCATACTTCTTAGAGAAGGAAATTTTGGCTAAGTGTTGTACTCTTGAAAGAAGCTCGGACGCATAGGAGGGTTTTGGCAAAGAAAATTTGGCTAAGTATAGAAAGATTGGAAGAAGAAAAGAGAGCAAAAGAAGCCAAACCCCAAAAGCATCACCATGAACGCATGGTCGGGGAAGTTGGACCCATGGTTGCATGTCCGCCTCGACCCCTTTTTGTCATGCTTTCATGTTATGTATTTCATTTTACTAGTTCGTTTACTTCCATAGTACTTTTCCTTGTAAGTGACCGCTCACGACTTTGCATATGTAAGGGTGACATTTCCAAAATTGTTCAGAATGTACTATATAGGGGTGAGACTAACCATCAAATTCTCATATCTGGAGCTGTGAGCTATAAAGCCGTTGTTGTCCCTTATTGCTTTTTAGCCTTATAACAGACCTTGTTTTCTCAAACATGCTTTCAAACGTTTGCGAAAACCTTTTCCTCTAAATCCATTTTCAAAACCATTTTCTCCCGAAACAGGGGCGAAAGCTACAAAAGGCATTCAGTGTGTCGTAGGCGCTTCAAATGTGACCAGGCTGACTTGTTTGCGAGTGAGAACAAGTGCCACACAATCGCTTTGTAAGATGCGGAAGTTGGGATGTGACAGTTGGTATCAGAGCCAAATTGGCTCCTAGGAGAAATGTCGACAAATATGTCAAACCCGAAACAGCTAAACAAGTCCCAATCGGACTGGTTGGTAGAGATAGAGGAGCAGATGCTTTACCTGAGAGAAGTACCAGATGCTATTCGATTATTAGAAACGCAGGTACAAGAAATCTCTGAGAAAACTGACGGGAATGAGGCGGTAGCTGGCCGCTTGGACGAAATGCCCGTCAAGGAGTTGCTATTAAGGGTGGAGATCCTAGAGACAAAAGCTACAAGACCAAGTAGCTTCGAGCGTGGAGATAGTTCGTCTGGCTCGGTGGCCCATATGGAGGAATGTGTCGAGGAGCTCAACAGCACTCAGAAAAGCAAAAATCCAGATGGTAACCAAGTTGTTAGAAGATTTTTGGACTACACTAGACGTCGTCAGGATAGAGATTGCAGACGTTAGTGCGAGAGTGAATCTCACCATGAGAGCGGTAGGAAATCAAACCCCAGCTAGGGCGCAGTCCAATTCAATCGGGTGAAAATACCCGAGCCTAAGCCCTTCTATGGAACTCGAGATGCAAAGGCTCTAGAAAACTTCATATTCGACATGGAGCAATATTTTAGAGCCGCAAATACGACTGCTGAAGAGTCAAAAATTACCTTGGCGACAATACACTTGGTAGATGACGCCAAACTGTGGTGGAGGTACCGTTATATAGACATACAAGAGGGCCGTTGCACTATTGATACTTGGGAGAGACTGAAACAAGACCTGCGTTCTCAGTTTTTCCCCAAAAATGTTGAGATCATAGCTCGACGAAAACTCCGAGAGTCGAAGCACACGGGCCTTGTCCGAGACTATGTAAAACAGTTTGCAGGCCCAATGTTAGACAACGTGACATGTTCGAGAAAGACAAAGTGTTCTGCTTTGTCGAGGGCTTGAAACTATGGGCAAAGGCGAAATTGTATAAATAGAGAGTACAGGATCTCACGTCTACCTACGCAACCACCGAACGACTATTTGACCTCAATAACGACTTTTAAGACACAAGACGACAGTCGACGTCCTCTAAAGGGAGAAATAAGAACAGTTGTGCAAATCCTCACCGAAATGTTGGACGAGACAAAGGTTGGGGTGGAGACCGAAAACCTTATCAACCCCCTCAACAAAGGAATGGGAATACTTGGGGGGGGCCTAATCAGCAGAACAGTCAATTTCGACCCCTACAGTACTTCATATGCAAAGGACCACACAGGGTGGGCGAGTGTCCAAAGCGGACTGCATTCAACGCCTTCCAAGCCGCCCTAGCTACCGAATCAAATGGCCAAACCGAACAGACAGACACTTATACCCCACCAACAAAGGGGGACACCCCGCAGATGTGGGCGTTGAAATTCCTGTTACCTCTCCACAGAAAGATGGGAGAGACCAAAGTGCCCGTCGAACGGAGGCTCATGTATGTAGACGCCAGGGTCAACCAAAGATCGGCCAAGAGCACCATGGTCGACTCTAGGGCCACTCATAACTTCATAACTGAAACAGAAGCGCGTCGTTTAAACCTACAATGGGAGAGAGACGCAGGAAAGCTGTCAACTCGACAGCCCTACCCATCACAGGAGTAGTGAGGAGGGCCATGGTTAAGATGGGGGAGTGGAGCGGGCATGCCGACTTCGTGATCGTCACAAGATGGACGATTTTGATGTGGTCTTCAGGATGGTATTCCTACTCGAGCACAAAGTCATACTGATGCCGCTGGCAAAGTGTTTGGTAATTATGGGATCTTCGCCCATGGTTGTTCAGACCAACATCAAACAACCAAATGGGATAAAGATGATCTCAACCCTCTAGCTCAAGAGGGGCCTCGCTCACGATGAACCCACATTCATGGCCATCTCAATCGAGGCAGTAGCAAAAGAAGGTGAGACCGTTCCGAAAGCCATTCAGGTTGTCTTAGAGGAATATCGAGATGTCATGCCAGAAAGTCTGCCAAAGTCCCTACCTCCAAGAAGGGGGATTGACCACAAAATTGAGTTGGTGCCAGGAGCAAAACCACCTGCAAAAAATGTCTATCGGATGGCGCCTCCCGAGTTAGCAGAACTTCGGAGGCAGTTAGATGAGTTGTTGAGCGCAGGGTTCATTCGCCCCGCAAAAGCGCCTTACGGGGCCTCAGTGTTGTTTCGGAAGATGGAAGTCTTCGTGTGCATCGACTATCGGGCCCTAAACAAACTCACTGTTCGCAACAGATACCTGTTACCCATCATCACAGACTTGTTTGACCACCTCCATGGTGCCAAATACTTTTCGAAACTTGATCTTTGGTCAGGATACTATCAGGTGCGAATTGTCGAGGGAGATGAACCGAAGACAACCTGTGTCACGAGGTACGGGGCCTTTTAATTCTTGGTAATGCCCTTCGGCCTCACTAATGTGTCAGCCACCTTCTGTACGTTGATGAATCAGGTCTTCCCCAAGTATCTCGACAAGTTCGTCGTGGTATATCTGGACGACATTGTGGTCTACAGCTCAACGATGGAAGAACATCGACACCACCTTCATTTAGTCTTCGAAAAGTTGAAGCAGAACCAGTTGTATGTGAAAAGAGAGAAATGCTTCTTTGCTCAGAAGCACATAAACTTTCTGGGCCACGTGATTGAGTGTATCATTTCTACATTTATCTGTCCCCTATGTGCATAGTCTTACCTTCAAGGCTCAGGAGCTAGGCTCGTCGGCCTCCTCACTATCCTCTCGATACTTTCTGTAGGCTCAGGAACAAGGCACCAATTGCCTCCTGAACATCCTACGAGGAAATCCCCGCCACAGGCTCAGAAACTAGGTCCTCCCGACCCTTTGACCATCCTGTGCAGTGTCGAATCTCAGTCCCAGTCTTGACCGTCAACAACAATGTCTTCTCAAGATCCTTCAGCATTGTAAATCAATCTGTCCATCGATGCCTTCGTATAATCCTTCAGTATCGAATTTAGAACCTAATATCCAACAAGCTCGATATACTATATAGTATCCGTTATTTCACCATAGCACGCATATTAATAACATCTCATAATCATGCTATCAAATATAAGCTCATAAGTGTGCTATTAACAAGTATTCATAAGAAATATAATTAAGTTCTCTCGTGAAAGGAAATCAATCACTCACTGTGAAAGTAGCTTAGGTTTTCTTCTCTCTCTTTGGGTTCCAAACTTCCTTAACTTCTCCCGAACTTTTGGATTGAGGCCACAGCAACTAGGAAACCTCAGGAACCCTAAAACAACTCCCTAGATGCCAGAGAACTCTTCCTTGGACGCAGGGTGTCACGGTCATGTTTGTCCAGGGCGTGTTGCCCATGGCCGCATGCCCTCCTCAACCCTTTTTTATTATGCTTTCACTTTATGTATTTCATTTTGCTAGTTAGTTTACTTTCCTAGTATTTTTCTTTGTAAGTGACCACTCGTTACTTTGCATGTGCAAGGGTGACATTTCTAAAATTATTCAAAATGTACTATATGAGGGTGAGGCTAACCATCAAATCCTCATACCCGGAGTTGTGAGCTATAAAACCGTTGTTGTCCCTTTTTGCTTTCTAGCCTTACAACATATTGTAATTTCTCAAACATGCTTTCCAACGTTTGCGAAAACCTTTTCCTCTAAACCCGTTTTCTAAAACCATTTTCTCTCGAAACGGGGGCAGAGGTTATGAGAGGCACTCGGTGTGCCGTAGGCGATCATAATTTGATTAGGCTGACTTGTTCATGAGTTAGAACAAGTGCCGCACAATCGTTCAGCGAGGCGCGAAGATGCGACTGTAACAGTTGGTATCAGAGCCAAGTCGACTCATAAGAGAGAAGGCCAAAATCATGTCGACCACGAAATAGCTAAACAAGTCCCAAGTGGACCGACTGGTAGAGATAGAAGAGTAGATGCTCTACCTGAGAGAAGTCCCCAATGCCATCAATTTCCTGGAAACGCGAGTACAATAAATCTCTGAGATAGCTGATGGGATTGATGCGGTTGCTGGCCGCTTAGACGGGATGCCCGTCAAAGAGTTGATGTCAAGAGTTGAGATCCTAGAGACGAAAGCTACAAGACCTAGTAGCTTCGATTGTGAGGATAGCTCGGCGGGCTCTGTAGCCCATATGGAAGAACGAGTCGAGGAGCTAGATAGCTCTCAGAAAGCAGTAATCCAGATGGTCACTGACTTGTCAGAAGATTTTCTAGCGGTACTCGATGTAGTCAAGACAGAGATTGCGGATGTCAGTACAAGGGTAAATCTCACCATGAGAGCAGTGGGAAACCAAACCCTAGCTAGGGCTGCAGTCCAGTTTAATCGAGTGAAATTCTCGAGCCCAAGCCCTTTTGTGGAGCTCGAGACGCAAAAGCTCTATAAAACTTCATATTTGACATGGAGCAATACTTCAGGGCCACGAACATGACTGCTGAAGAGTCAAAGATTACTTTGGCGTCGATGCACCTAGCAAACGACGCCAAACTATGGTGGAGGTTTTGCTACATAGACATCCAAGAAGGTCGTTGTACTATTGATACCTGGGATAGACTGAATCAAGAACTACGCTCTCAGTTCTTCCTCAAAAACGTCGAGATCTTAGCACGATGGAAACTCTGTGAGTTGAGACACACAGGCCTTATCCGAGACTATGTGAAATAGTTTGCAGGGTTAATGTTGGCCATACGCGATATGTCCGAGAAAGACAGTATTTTTTTTGTCGAAGGATTGAAACCATGGGCGAAAGCCAAACTGTATGAACAGAGAGTACAGGATCTCACGTCGGCGTATGCGGCCGTAGAACGATTATTTGACATTAGTAATGATGTCCAAGACACTAGACGGCAATCAACCTCCTCGAGCGGAGGAAATAAGAACAGTCGGGCAACCCCTCCTCAAAATGCTGGAGGGGACAAAAATCCGAGTGGAGATCGAAAGCGCTATCAACCCCCTCAACTGAGGAGTGGGAACACTTGACGGGGACCTAATCAATAGAACAGTCACTACCGACCCCCACAGTGCTTCCTATGTAAAGGGCCACACAGGGTGAGCGAGTATCCGAAACGAACTGCATTTAATGCCTTCCAAGCTGCCCTGGCAACTGACTTAGATGGGCAATCCGATCAACTAGAGACAGAAACCCCACCGACAGAGGAGGGGGACAACCCTCGAATGGGGGCGGTGAAATTTTTATCAGCTCTCCAAAGGAAGATGGGAGAGACCAAGGAACCCGTCAAGCGAGGACTCATGTATGTCGACGCCTGGGTGAACCAAAGAGCGGCCAAGAGCACCATAATTAACTCTGGCGCCACCCACAACTTCATGACTGAAACTGAAGCACGTCGACTCAACCTTCGATGGGAGAGAGACGCAAGGAAGATGAAAGTCGTCAACTCTGCAACCTTACCCATCACGGGAGTGGCGAAGAGAACAATGGTTAAGCTGGGAGAGTGGAGCAGACCTGCCGACTTTGTGATCGTCAAGATGGATGATTTTGACATAGTCTTGAGGATGAAATTCTTACTCGAACACAAAGTAATACTGATGCCGCAAGCAAAGTGTTTGGTAATTACAAAGTCCACTCCCACTGTGGTTCAGACCAACATTAAACAACCCAACAGGGTAAAAATGATCTCGGCCATCCAACTCAAGAAAGGCCTCACCTGCGATGAGCCCACTTTCTTGGCCATCCCAGTCGAGTCAATCAATACAAAAGGCGAGTTCATTCCAGAAGCCATTCAAGTTGTCTTAGAGGATTATCAAGATGTTATGTTGGACAATCTGCCAAAGTCCTTGCCTCCAAAAAGGGGGATCGACCATGAAATTGAATTATTGCCAAGGGCAAAACCACCTGCAAAGAACGCCTATCGGATGGCGCCTCCTGAGTTAGCCAAACTCCGGAAGTAGTTAGGTGAGGTACTAAGCGCAGGGTTCATTCGTCCCGCAAAGGCACCCTTCGGAGCCCCGGTGCTGTTTCAGAAGAAGAAGGACAGAAGCCTTCAATTGTGTATTGACTATCGGGCCCTAAACAAGCTTACTATCCGCAACAAGTATCCGTTGCCCATTATCACAGGCCTATTTGACCACCTTCATGGCGCTAAATATTTTTCGAAACTCGACCTTCGGTCAGGGTACTACCAGGTGCGAATTGCCGAAGGAGATGAACCAAAGACGACCTACGTCACGAGATACGGGGCCTTCAAATTCCTCGTAATGCCCTTTGGCTTCACCAACGCCCCAGCTACCTTCTGTACTCTAATGAACCAAGTTTTTCACGAGTACCTCGACAAATTTGTCATGGTGTATCTAGATGATATTGTGGTCTACAGTGCGACCATGGAGGAACACCAACACCATCTTCAGTGGTTTTTGAAAAGCTTAAACAAAACCAACTGTACGTGAAAAGAGAAAAGTGCTCATTCGCTCAAGAGCGAATAAACTTCCTTGGCCACGTGATTGAGTGTGGCCGAATTGGCATGGAACAGAATAAATCCATGCGACACGAGATTGGAAGATTTTGACCACTGTTACTGAACTACGTTCTTTCCTCGGATTGGCCAATTACTATAGATGATTCGTAGAAGGATTCTCGAAAAAGGCGGGACCGTTGACTGAACTACTAAAGAAAGACCATCATTGGAGTTGAACTACGGAGTGCCAAGCCGCATTCGAAGGCTTGAAGAAAGCCATGATGGAGGGGTTGGTTCTTGGGATTGCTGATGTGACTAAGCCTTTCGAAGTCGAAACCGATGCGTCTAACTTTGCCTTGGGCGTCGTCCTCCTCCAGGACGGCCACCCCATTGCCTATGAGAGCAGAAAGTTAAACGATGCTGAGAGAAGGTACGCAACATCCGAAAAAGAAATACTGGCTTGTTCGCTCACATGAAAACCAGTAGCCTGAATGGAACATTTCAGGAAACCATCAAAACCCACCTTCACAACGACACAGCTACCCAAGCATTAATTTAGTTAGCCAGAGAAGGCAAGACTCGTCAGTTTTAGGTGGAAAACTATCTCCTCTTCACCAAGGGCAATAACCTATATGTTCTTCGATCTGAGAAGCTATAGAGACTATTAATGAAAGAGTGTCACGATACGTTGTGGGCCGGACACAATGGTTGGCAAAGAACATATGCACTGTTGAAACAAGGTTACTACTGGCCGAACCTCAGGGACGACGTCATGCAATTCACTAACACTTGTCTTGTCTGTCAATAGGACAAGTTGGAAAGGGCGAAGCTAGCGAGTCTGCTGGAACCCTTGCCAATGCCCTCAAGACCATGGGAAAGTGTCTCTCGACTTCATCATACATCTACCAAAAGTTGAAGAGTCCGAGGCAATACTTGTAATTATTGACAGGTTTTCGAAATACGCAACATTCATCTTAGCACCGAAGTTGTGTTCAGTCGAAATGACAGCTCAGTTGTTCTTCAAACACATTGTGAAACTTTGGGGTGTACCTGTCAGCATTGTTAGCGACCGCGACGCAAGATTCACGGGGACATTCTGGACAAAACTATTTCGTATGTTGGGTTCAATATTGAATATTTCCTCCAGCTATCATCTGCAAACGGATGGGCAGACAGAACGCTTCAATAGTATGCTCGAGGAGTATCTTCAGCATTTTATTGATGTGAGACAGAAGAATTGGGTTCAAATGTTAGACGTGGCTCAGTTTAGCTTTAACAACCAGAAGAGTTCCGCCACAGGAAAGACACCCTTTGAAATCGTGTGTGGCAGACAGCTACTCATGCCACATGTTGTTGACCATCCCTATGTAAGGAAGAGCCCTCAGGCGCACAATTTCACCAGAGAGTGGAAAGAATATTCAAAAGTTGCCGCTCGCGTGCCTAGAGAGGGCATCGAAGCTTATGAAGTGGGCGGATATGAAGCGCAGACCCCTAGAGTTTCAATCAGGGAATAAAGTCCTAATCAAACTGCGCTCCGAACAGTTTCGATTTCGCGGAAAGAGAAACCAACGCCTGGTAAGGAAATATGAAGGACTCGTGGAAGTGGTCGAGAAGTCCTCGTATCGAGTTCAACTACCCACATGGATGAAGATCCACCCAGTCGTCCATGTAAGCAACCTAAAGCCTTATCATCCTGACTCGAACGATGAACGACGTAATACTGTGACTCGCCCTCCTGTCACGATGAAGGATACCACGGAGAGGGAAGTCGAAAAGATACTTGCAGAAAGAACCTGCCGCATTGGAAGACTAAGACGAGACTTGAAGGAATTCTTAGTGAAGTGGAAAGGCCTCCCGGACGAAGAAACCAATTGGGAGCGCGCTGAAGACCTGAAGTCTGCTGCCTTACAAATTGTTGAGTTCGAGCAGTGTTGGTTGACAGGGACGTCAACCATTTAAGTGGGGGAGGATGTCACGGTTATGCTTATCCAAGGCGCGTTGCTCGTGGCTGCATGCCCGCCTCAACCATTTTGTATCATGCTTTCCTGTTATGTATTTAATTTTACTGCTTAGTTTAATTTCCTAGTATTTTTCCTTGTAAGTGACTACTCACCACTTTGCATATGCAAGGGTAACATTTCCAAAATTGTTCAGAATGTACTATATGAGGGTGAGAGTAACCATCAAATCCTTTTATCCAGAGTTGTGAGCTATAAAGCCGTTGTTATCCCTTATTGCTTTCTAGCCTTACAACAAACCTTGTTTTTTTAAACATGCTTTCAAACGTTTGCGAAAACCTTTTCCTCTAAACTCGTTTTCTAAAACTATTTTCTCTCGAAACGGAGGCGGAGGTTACGAGAGGCACTCGGTGTGGCGTAGGCGACCAAAATTTGATCAGGCTGACTTGTTTGCGAGTGAGAACAAGTGCTGCACAATCGCTTTGTAAGATGCGGAAGTTGCGATTGTGACACCTTGCGTCTAGATTGGTTTGCCCTGTGTCACAATAACAACTTCGCGCCTCGCTAAACGATTGTGCGACACTTGTTCTAACTCATGAACAAGTCAGCCTGATCAAATTTTGGTCGCCTACGCCACACCGAGTGCCTCTCGTAACCTCCGCCTCCGTTTCGAGAGAAAATAGTTTTAGAAAACAGGTTTAGAGGAAAAGGTTTTCGCAAACGTTTGAAAGCATGTTTGAGAAATTAGAATATGTTGTAAGGCTAGAAAGTAAAAGAGGACAACAATGACTTTATAGCTCACAACTCCGGATATGAGGATCACCCCCATATAGTACATTCTAAACAATTTTGGAAATGTTACCCTTGCATATGCAAAGTGGTGAGTAGTCATTTACAAGGAAAAATACTAGGAAATTAAACTAAGCAGTAAAATTAAATACATAACAGGAAAGCATGATAAAAAATGGTTGAGGCGGGCATGCGGCCACGAGCAACGCGCCTTGGATAAGCATGACCGTGACATCCTCCTCCACTTAAATGGTTGACGTCCCTGTCAACCAACACTGCTCGAACTCAACAATTTGTAAGGCAGCAGACTTCAGGTCTTCAGCGCGCTCCCAATTGGTTTCTTCGTCCGGGAGGCCTTTCCACTTCACTAAGAATTCATTCAGGTCTCGTCTTAGTCTTCCAATGCGACAGGTTCTTTTTGCAAGTATCTTTTCGACTTCCCTCTCCGTGGTATCCTTCATCGTGACAGGAGGGCAAGTCACAATATTACGTCGTTCATCGTTCGAGTCAGGATGATAAGGCTTTAGGTTGCTTACATGGACGACTGGGTGGATCTTCATCCATGTGGGTAGTTGAACTCGATACGAGGACTTCTCGACCACTTCCACGAGTCCTTCATATTTCCTTACCAGGCGTTGGTTTCTCTTTCCGCGAAATCGAAAATTGTTCGGAGCGCAGTTTGATTAGGACTTTATCCCCTGATTGAAACTCTAGGGGTCTGCGCTTCATATCCGCCCACTTTATAAGCTTCAATGCCCTCTCTAGGCACGCGAGCGGCAACTTTTGAAGATTTTTTCCACTCTTTGGTGAAATTGTGCGCTTAAGGGCTCTTCCTTACATAGGGATGGTCAACAACATGTGGCATGAGTAGCTGTCTACCACACACGATTTCAAAGGGTGTCTTTTCTGTGGCGGAACTCTTCTGGTTGTTAAAGCTAAACTGAGCCACGTCTAACATTTTAACCCAATTCTTCTGTCTCACATCAATAAAATGCTGAAGATACTCCTCGAGCATACTATTGAAACGTTCTGTCTGCCCATCCGTCTGTAGATGGTAACTGGATGAGATGTTCAGTGTGAAACCCAACGTTCGAAATAACTGTCCAGAATGTCCCAGTAAATCTTACATCCCAGTCACCAATGATACTGGCAGGGACACCCACAACTTCACTATGTGTCTGAAGAACAATTGAGCTGTCATCTCTGCCGAACACAGTTTTGGTGCCACGATGAAAGTTGCGTATTTTGAAAACCTGTCGATGATCACCGAAATCGATTTGAACTCCCCAACTTTGGCTGTGTGAAAAAGTGGCAGATCGAGTTGTTGTCAGTCTTAACTACGAACTTGGAGCGTAACAGATATTATCTCCAGGCTCGTAAACAGTGAACTATGACCAACATTTCTTTCTCAGATGCTGCATATCTCCTTTCAGCATCGTTTAGTTTTCAACTCTCATAAGCAATGGGATGGCCATCTTGAAGGAAAACGCCGCTCAAGGCAAAGTCGGACGCATCAGTCTCGATTTCAAAAGGCTTTATTACATCTGCAATTTCAAGAACTGGCCCCTCCATCATGGCCTTCTTCAAGTCTTCGAAGGCAGCTTGACACTTTGGGGTCCAACCCCACTGGTGATCTTTCTTCAACAACTCAGTCAACGGTCCTGTTTTCCTCGAGAATCCCTCTACGAACCGCCTATAGTAGTTGGCCAGTCCGAGGAAGGAGTGCAGTTCTGTCACGGAGATCGGTACTTTCCAATCTCGTATGGCATGGACTTTAGTCTCTTCCATGCCGATTCGGCTGAGATTAGCTGAGCTGGGTTGGCCAACAAGAAAAACCAGTCAGGATTGCTGAGCCGTGTGAGCCAGCAGGATAACCAGAGGTGATGCTGTGCCAAAGGTGCCAGCAGGAAAATAGATTCGAAGAATCATTCTACGGGGAAGGTTTGAGTATAAGCTCGATATATCCCAGATACAAAAGGCCCCTAAAAGGCATTATAAAAGATTTATCCAATTAGCTACAAGAAGATTTAAGCTGTGACTAGTCAAGGGTTGTATACTTTTACACCAAAAAAGAAAAGCATTGACAATGGCAAGATGGAGCACTTCCCTAGACCTTTCTTTGTCCTAAAAGATCCTTGTGTTTCGTTCATTCCAAATCTTCCATAAAACAGCACAAACAATACTCACCCATAGAAATTGTTTAGATGCCTTGAAGGGGTGCTCATCGAATAGCATTCTTATCCAACCAATGAAGCCCAAAGGAGGGGCAACATGCCAACCAAAAGCAGAAAACAGAGCAGCCCAGATATCAACAGCAAATTGACAATTGAAGAAAATATGCTTTTGTGAATCACTATCTTTTCTCCAAAGACAGCACCACGAGGGAGAAATATGGGACCATGGACACCGTTTCTGAAGTTTATCCATCGTGTTAAGGCAAGAACGAGCAGTCTTCCATATGAGGAACTTGATTCGTTTTGGGCAAAGGGATCTCCACAATTGATTATAGATATCTGTAAGGTACCTAGATAAGAATATTAGTACGATAGTAGCAAGGGATATAAGAGTAGTTAGAAAGGAAGTCAGTTAGGGAATCTTGTTATAAATGGAGGGAGGGTGAATAAGTGAGTGAAGGTAGGCTATTTTGTGGAGTGATCTATGGCTTGGGTGTGTACACTCAGGAGGGAGGTTTCGAGTGCCATTATACATGGATTATATTTTAGTTATTCCTTTATATTTCAATATATTTCAGATCTGATAGCGACTACCTAATAGCGAGATGAAGAGTCAAAGAGATAAAGGACTATGCTATTGATATGACGAAAAGAATAGTGTCGATCACTGGAGTAAGAAGAAAGAGCTAAACCTGATGGTTCATCATGACGATTTTACCAAAGAAATGGTCATTGAGGAAGGGGAAGAAGAGGTAGTGACTGAGGACGTTCCGTTGGCAACACTAGAGACGTTAGTGATGGATCCTAAGGAAGCAGACACCGAAGATTTATCTCTTAACGCCATGGTAAGGACAGATGCACCTAGGACAATGAAAGTCATGGGCACAATCGAAGACTGAAGCATAGTTGTTTTGATCGATAACAGTGCATCCCACAATTTCATTGATGAAGAATTAGTAAATGCACTTAATCTCCCTCGCTCGCCAACTACAAGCTATGGTATTCTGTTGGGCACTGGAAAATCAGTTCAAACTACCGATATCTGCAAAGGGGTGGTCCTCAACCTTGTGAATTTAACTATCATTAACGATTTTATCCCTTTGTCCCTAGGCAGTGCTAATGTAATTTTAGGGGTTCAGTGGTTGATGACTTCGGGAAAAGTTGAATGTGACTAGAGTACATCAGAAATGCAGTTCCACATTGGGGAATGGAAGATCCAACTCAAAGGGGACTGAGGTCTGGTAAAAACTCAAATATCTCTAAAATCCATGATGGAATCGGTATAGGAGGAAGGTCATGGGTTGTTGGTGGAATTGAACACAGTTGGAGTGAAGAAGCTAGGGGAGACAACAATGCAAGAGTGGAAGGATATAGACCCTGCAGCGCAGAAGTTAGGGAGTCAACAATGCAAGAGGTGGAAGGATATAGACCCTGCAGTGCAGGGGATTTTGCAGCAACATACCTCTGGTTTTGAACCAATCCATGGGCTGCCACCCACCAGGAACAAAGACCATGTGATTGAACTAAAACTAGGGAAAGGACCGATTAATGTATGTCCCTACTCGTACCCTCAATTCCAAAAAGACAAAATTGAACGATTAGTAACAAAAATGCTCGAGGCGAGGATCATACAACCAAGTAAAAGTCTCTTTTCAAGCCCCGTCTTGCCAGTGAAGAAAAAATATGGCAGCTGGAGATTTTGTGTAGATTGTAGGGCACTTAACAATGCCACTAATCCCGACAACTTTCTAATTCCGGTAGTGGACGAATTACTGGATGAACTAGTAGGGGCTAAAGTTTTTTTGAAGGTGGACCTGAAATCCGGCTATCATCAAATCAGAGTGGCTCCCATTGACGTTCACAAGACAACATTTCGAACCCATAAGGGGCACTATGAGTTCCTGGTCATTCCTTTTGGGCTACGAAATGCTCCCTCAACCTTCCAATTGGTAATGAATGAAAATTTGTCCTAGTATTTTTTGATGATATCCTAATCTATAGCTCACCTATCCAAGAACATATGAATCATCTGGCAACCGTGTTGGAGATCTTGGCAGCTAACCAACTAGTAGCCAATGCAAAAAAATGTACATTCGTTGCAGCATCAATAGAGTATTTAGGTCATTTGATTTCAGCTGATGGGATAGCAACTGACCCGGCGAAAATTGAGGCTATGGAGAGTTGGCCGGTACCGACCTTAGTCAAACAGTTGAGAGGGTTTCTTTGCCTTACTAGATATTATTGGAAGTTTGTCGCCAAGTACGATGTGGTTGCTTTCCCCTTAACACAACAACTTAAAAGGGACAAGTTTGCATGGAATGATGAATGTCACGGGGTCACAGTTTTCTTATGACCTTCGTGCGGCACTTGGTGCAAAGGGGCAGCCAAGTAAGCCTATTGAGGTTTGTCGGGACTAGGAAGATTGCAAAGAGGCGTTAGAAAGAGCGAGAAAGACGAGCGTTGGAGAATGTCTAAAGTGTATTGAGCTTCCAAGGTTTTCCGAGGATGATTTACAAATGAGGGGGCCCATCCTATTTATAGAGGGCCCCAGCACCGACCTTCCATGACCGCCTTACAAGGTCGGTCATAGAACCTTCTAGTTGTTTCAATATTAAAATATTATACATAACCGGCAAAGATATAGGGAGGAACATTCGAGAACCATCCAGGGCATTCCGGCGCCATCGGGGTCTGTCTAGGCCTTGCCCGCGCGCGTCTGCCGGTTCTGGAGGCTTCCAGCAGTGTCCGGGTCTCTCTAGGCGCGCCCTGACCTTTCCCGGGTGGTCGGGATCCTTCTAGAGTCTTCGAGGCTCTTCCCGGCCTATGCATGCTCTAGAACTTTCTAGATCCTTCCTCGCCTGCCTCGTCTTCTCCAGACATGTCCGGGTCTATGCGTGTCTCGGGTATGGCTTGCGGCACTATGCGTCGAGCAGCCCTGCGTCGCTCATCCTAGTGTCGCGCAGCCTAGCGTCAAGCTCATTTGCGCCTGGCAGCCTTGCCTGGCGATGCGTCGCCCATGCCAGCGTCTGGGGTCGACGCATCTGTCTCTCGCCTATCCTCCCTTGTGCGCGCAGCCCATTATTGTGCGCCATGGGCCATGCGTGCCGGTGGGGTGCGGCAGACGCATGTGCCTCCCGAGGGGCTGCGGCAGGTATTTTCCCCATCCTCGCTTGGCCATGCTGACGGGATGGGCACCGTCGTGTCACGAAATTTGCGGGTCAAAATTTTTCCGTGACACCCTCCCCCACTGATGCTAGCGACGCCCTCGTCGCGGACCTCCTGCCAATAGTTTGCGACCTAGTCGGCGAATTGCCATAGGTGTCCTTCCTTCTCCCAGCTTGCCTCCGAGTCTGGGAGTCCTGTCCATTTTACAAGGTATTCAAAGTGACTTGGGACACCCTTGCTACTTACCCTTCTGTGGGCCAAGATGGTTTCAACATTCTTGTCATACTCAGTTGTCACACCCATCGGGGCCCTATTCGAGATGGCTCGGTCAGGGTCTTCCATGTCTTGATGGAATGGCTTTAGCATGCTCACATGGAAGACGTCGTGGATTTTAAGTCTTGCGGGCAACTGGACTCGATAGGCTGCCTTTCCAACTCTTTCGAGGATGGGAAATGGGCCTTCATGTTTCCTGATTAACCCCTTGTGTACTTGCCGAAGAGATTTGAACTGGTTAGGCAATAGCTTAACCATCACCTGCTCCCCTTCAATGTACTCCTTGGGGCGTCTCCTTAGGTCAGCCCACTTCTTCATTTTCTTGGCAGTTTTGTGTAGGCATGCCCTGGCAATGTCTTGTTTCTCTTTCCACTCTTTGGCCATCTTGTATGCCGAGGGGTTTGGTCCAGAGTAGTCGGAGGTCAGGTCCTTGGGCGTGTTGGGTTGCCGCCAATTGACAATCTCAAAAGGGCTTTTCCCTGTCGACTCGCTCCTTTGGAGATTGTAGGAGAATTGGGCAATGTCTAGTAGGTCTGCCCAATCCTTCTGATGGGCACTAACATAGTGCCTCAGATATTGCTCTAGGAGGGCATTCACCCTTTCGGTTTGACCGTCACTTTGGGGATGAAAGCTGGTGGAGAAGTTCAATTCGGTCCCCATCAACTTAAATAGCTCCCTCCAGAACTTGCCTGTGAACCGTGGGTCTCGATCACTGATGATGCTTCGCGGAATCCCCCACAGTTTCACAATGTTTTTGAAGAACAACCGAGCAGCTTCGTCGACCTTGACATTTGCAGAGCAAGGTATGAAGGTCGCATATTTGCTGAACCGGTCTACCACCACCATTATGCTGCCGCAGCTTCTGGATTTTGGTAGTGCCACGATGAAATCCATTGTGACACTCTCCCAAGGTTCCTCCGCCACAGGCAGTGGTTCTAGGAGACCAGCTGGCAACTGTTGCTCCCCTTTGTCTTGTTGGCAAATGAAACAGGTTTGGACATAAGCTTCTATGTCGTCCCTCATCTTTGGCCAATAGTACTTGTCTTGGACAAGAGCTATTGTGCGGTCTATTCCGGGGTGTCCAGCCCACATAGAGTCATGGCACTCCTTGATGATATCTCTTCTTAGTTTTCCCTACTTAGGTACGAAGAGTCTTCTCCCTAAAGTGAGGAGAGTGCCATTGCTTTCCCAGAAGCGTCGAGTCTTGCCCTCTCTAGCCAACTTTAGTAAGTTGGTGGCTAGTTTGTCTTGCTTTAGCCCTTCTTTGATTTGTTCCTCGAATGAGCATCGGGGCATGCTGGCGGCAATAGCTGCTAACTCAGCCTTGCGGCTGAGAGCATCAGCAACAACATTTGCTTTTCCTGGCTTGTACTCCATTTTGAAATCGAACTCTGCCAGGAAGTCCTGCCACCTAGCCTGCTTTGGTGACAGTTTCTTTTGCGTCTGAAAATAGCTTGTGGCCACGTTGTCTGTTAGGACCACAAACTTGCTTCCCAGAAGATAATGTCGCCATGTCCGCAGGCAATGGACAATGGCGGTCATTTCCTTTTCTTGGACGGTATATCGCCTTTCTGTGTCGTTAAGCTTACGGCTTTCATAGACGATCGGGTGACCGTCCTGCATTAGTACCCCTCCAATAGCGTAGTCGGAGGCATCCGTGTGTATTTCAAAGGGTCTGGTATGATCTGGGAGCATCATAACAGGCTCCTTTTGTACTGCCTCCTTCAATTCCTCGAAAGCTCGCTGGCAACTTGTCGTCCACTCCCACATTTGGTTTTTCTTTAATAGATTAGTGAGAGGGGCGGCGATAGCTGAATATCCCTTGATGAACCGTCGATAGTAGTTAACAAAGCCTAGAAAGGACCGTAGCTCGGGGACCTTTGTGGGTGCTCACCATTCTTGGATGGCCTTAACCTTTGTGGGATCCATCATTAGCTTGCCATCCTTTACCCAATGGCCAAGAAATTCTACTCCCGGTTGGGCAAATGAGCACTTCTCTAATTTAATGTATAGTTCATTTTCTCGTAGTACCTGGAAGACCTTGCGGAGGTGTTCGACGTGTTCTTCCATGGTTTGGCTATACACCACAATATCATCCAGATATACGACCACGAACTTGTCAAGGTACGGATGGAATAGCTTGTTCATCAAGGTGCAAAAGGTTGCGGGGGCATTAGTCAGGCCGAAAGGCATCACGAGGAATTCATATGCCCCATACCTTGTCACGCAAGCTGTTTTGGGCTCATCTCCTTCCTTGATCCGTACCTGGTAGTATCCCGAGCGCAAGTCAATCTTGCTAAAGTATTTGGCCTTTCCGAGCTGATCAAATAGGTCGGCAATCAAGGGGATCGGGTACTTATTCTTGATTGTGATCTTATTGAGTGCCCGATAGTCTATGCATAATCGCAGCGAACCGTCTTTCTTTTTCTGGAAGAGTACTGGGGCGCCAAATGGGGCCTTCGAGGGCTGTATGTAACCGGCTTCCAGCAAGTCTTTCAGTTGCTTGCGCAGCTCCTCGAGTTCTGGTGGTGCCATGCGATAGGGCGCCATTGCTGGAGGCTTAACGTCGGGTTCCAGCTCTATCGCGTGGTCTACTTCCTGCCTGGGTGGAAGTTTCTTGGGGAGCTCCTTGGGCATAACGTCTTGGTACTCGGCCAGGACGTTGGTTATGCAGCTTGGCAAGGTTTCTTTAGTTTTTGTTTCCCCTATATTTTCTTGCAGCTCTCGGACAGAGGCAATGAAGCACTCGTCCTTCCCTATCCTTCTTTTGAATTGCAAGGCCGATAGGACGGGGGCTTCTTCTTTCTTCCCGTGCCTCACCGGGATGACCCTTATTTTACGGTCATCGAGTATTACTAAAGAGTTATATGCAGGGACAGGGAAGGCTAACGCCTTTTTGAAGAAAGTAAGCCCGAGAACCATCTTGAAATCGTCCATAGGGGCTATAGTAAAGTCGAGCGTACCTTGCCAATGCCCAATCTTGACGGGTACGTCCCTGGCTATGCCCACGGCTGGTCTAGCATCGCTATTGACTGTCTTAATGGTTCCTCGCCCACGGGTGATATTGAGGCCAAGACGCATGGCTTCTTCTTCATCTATGAAATTATGTGTGGCTCCCGTGTCCAGCATAGCAGAGGCGGGTTGGCCTTTGATTGTAGCATCTACGTACATGAGGCCCTTATTCTCAACCTTGCGGGGAGAGAAGAGGTCGGCAAGAGCATTGAGTTGCTGGATTGATCCGACCTTGGCTTCGGGTTCTTCGTTTGTTTCTGCCTCACGCATCTTGGCGACGAGAGCATTCATGGCTTTTCTATTCGGGCATTCTCTCGTCCAATGAGGCCCATCACATATGAAGCATGGTTTAGGGGGTTTGGAGGACTCACCTTTCCCTTTCCCGCGTTTATCTTGGGAAGATTTGTTCTTGTCTCGGCGGGTCTGGTCCTTGCGCTGCCCTTCAATGTACTCCTTGGGGCGTCTCCTTAGGTCAGCCCACTTCTTCATTTTCTTGGCAGTTTTGTGTAGGCATGCCCTGGCAATGTGTTGTTTCTCTTTCCACTCTTTGGCCATCTTGTATGCCGAGGGGTTTAGTCCAGAGTAGTCGGAGGTCAGGTCCTTGGGCGTGTTGGGTTGCCGCCAATTGACAATCTCAAAAGGGCTTTTCCCTGTCGACTCGCTCCTTTGGAGATTGTAGGAGAATTGGGCAATGTCTAGTAGGTCTGCCCAATCCTTCTGATGGGCACTAACATAGTGCCTCAGATATTGCTCCAAGAG
Organism: Citrullus colocynthis; assembly: GCA_031780015.1. Classification (NCBI taxonomy): domain Eukaryota; kingdom Viridiplantae; phylum Streptophyta; class Magnoliopsida; order Cucurbitales; family Cucurbitaceae; genus Citrullus; species Citrullus colocynthis. The sequence continues at coordinate 376,271 of QLSR01000174.1, forward strand.
AGCGTTCACCCTTTCGGTTTGACCGTCACTTTGGGGATGAAAGCTGGTGGAGAAGTTCAATTCGGTCCCCATCAACTTAAATAGCTCCCTCCAGAACTTGCCTGTGAACCGTGGGTCTCGATCACTGATGATGCTTCGCAGAATCCCCCACAGTTTCACAATGTTTTTGAAGAACAACCGAGCAGCTTCGTCTACCTTGACATTTGCAGAGCAAGGTATGAAGGTCGCATATTTGCTGAACCGGTCTACCACCACCATTATGCTGCCGCAGCTTCTGGATTTTGGTAGTGCCACGATGAAATCCATTGTGACACTCTCCCAAGGTTCCTCCGCCACAGGCAGTGGTTCTAGGAGACCAGCTGGCAACTGTTGCTCCCCTTTGTCTTGTTGACAAATGAGACAGGTTTGGACGTAAGCTTCAATGTCGTCCCTCATCTTTGGCCAATAGTACTTGTCTTGGACAAGAGCTATTGTGCGGTCTATTCCGGGGTGTCCAGCCCACATAGAGTCATGGCACTCCTTGATGATATTTCTTCTTAGTTTTCCCCACTTAGGTACGAAGAGTCTTCTCCCTAAAGTAAGAAGAGTGCCATTGCTCTCCCAGAAGCGTCGAGTCTTGCCCTCTCTAGCCAATTTTAGTAAGTTGGTGGCTAGTTTGTCTTGCTTTAGCCCTTCTTTGATTTGTTCCTCGAATGAGGATCGGGGCGTGCTGGCGGCAATAGCTGCGAACTCAGCCTTGCGGCTGAGAGCATCAGCAACAACATTTGCTTTTCCTGGCTTGTACTCCATTTTGAAATCGAACTCTGCCAGGAAGTCCTGCCACCTAGCCTGCTTTGGTGACAGTTTCTTTTGCGTTTGAAAATAACTTGTGGCCACGTTGTCTGTCAGGACCACAAACTTGCTTCCCAGAAGATAATGTCGCCATGTCCGCAGGCAATGGACAATGGCGGTCATTTCCTTCTCTTGGACGGTATATCGCCTTTCCGTGTGGTTAAGCTTACGACTTTCATAGGCGATCGGGTGACCGTCCTGCATTAGTACCCCTCCAATAGCGTAGTCGGAGGTATCCGTGTGTATTTCAAAGGGTCTGGTATGATCTGGGAGCATCATAACAGGCTCCTTTTGCACTGTCTCCTTTAATTCCTCGAAAGCTCGCTGGCAACTTGTCGTCCACTCCCACGTTTGGTTTTTCTTTAATAGATTAGTGAGAGGGGCGGCGATAGCTGAGTATGACAAGAATCTTGAAACCATCTTGGCCCACAGAAGGGTAAGTAGCAAGGGTGTCCCAAGTCACTTTGAATACCTTGTGAAATGGACAGGACTCCCAGACTCGGAGGCAAGCTGGGAGAAGGAAGGACACCTATGGCAATTCGCCGACAAGGTCACAAAATATTGGCAGGAGGTCCGCGACAAGGGCGTCGCTAGCATCAGTGGGGGAGGGTGTCACGGAAAAATTTTGACCCGCAAATTTCGTGACACGACGGTGCCCATCCCGTCAGCATGGCCAAGCAAGGATGGAGAAAATACCTGCCGCAGCCCCTCGGGAGGCACATGCGTCTGCCGCACCCCACCGGCACGCATGGCCCATGGCGCACAATAATGGGCTGCGCGCACAAGGGAGGATAGGCGAGAGACAGATGCGTCGACCCCAGACGCTGGCATGGGCGACGCATCGCCAGGCAAGACTGCCAGGCGCAAAGGAGCTTGACGCTAGGCTGCGCGACACTAGGATGCGCGACGCAGGGCTGCTCGACGCATAGTGCCGCAAGCCATACCCGAGACACGCATGGACCCGGACATGTCTGGAGAAGACGAGGCAGGCGAGGAAGGATCTAGAAAGTTCTAGAGCATGCATAGGCCGGGAAGAGCCTCGAAGACTCTAGAAGGATCCCGACCACCCGGGAAAGGTCAGGGCGCACCTAGAGAGACCCGGACACTGCTGGAAGCCTCCAGAACCGGCAGACGCGCGCGGCAAGGCCTAGACAGACCCCGATGGGGCCGGAATGCCCTGGATGGTTCTCGAATGTTCCTCCCTATATCTTTGCCGGTTATGTATAATATTTTAATATTGAAACAACTAGAAGGTTCCATGACCGACCTTGTAAGGCGGTCATGGAAGGTCGGTGCTGGGGCCCTCTATAAATAGGATGGACCCCCTCATTTGTAAATCATCCTCGGAAAACCTTGGAAGCTCAATACACTTTAGACATTCTCCAACGCTCGTCTTTCTCGCTCTTTCTAACGCCTCTTTGCAATCTTCCTAGTCCCGACAAACCTCAATAGGCTTACTTGGCTGCCCCTTTGCACCAAGTGCCGCACGAAGGTCATAAGAAAACTGTGACCCCGTGACAGGTGGTATCAGAGCAACGGTTCTCAGACCTAGGTACCTCCACTCGATACGTCGGTAGACATGGCATCGAAAGAAGGATACAGCTCGCAGATGGAGCTGCTGCCTGAGGCAGTCACGACGCGTGGGCGAGCCGAGAAACGCGCCCAGGCCAAACGCGTCAAATCGAAGAGCCCCACCGCGCGTAAAGTATTGGAGACCCGCCTAGCTGCCCTAGAGGAAACTGTAGGCGACCTGCAGGCCTCCATTGGCCGACTAAGCGGCGACTATGAAGAGCTGGCACAAGAGAATGCTGAAGTGACCAAGGTCGCCAAGGAGCTCATCGAAGATCTTGGGCAAACCTTCAGGGCCGAGGTAGCTGATCTTCGAAAACTCGTAGAAGAAGAGTTGAATGGGCTCCGTAAGGAGGTGAGCGATATGAAAGAACAATGCCTCGCTCGCCACCAAGCTAGTAGTCCGGCTTCTACTAGCTCGACTTCCGCGGCGCAAGGTACGTTTAACCTCAAAGTTCCCAAGCCCGATACTTTCGGTGGAGTTCGGAATGCTACTATTGTAGATAACTTCTTATTTGGGCTTGAGCGATACTTTGACGCTCTTGGGGTACATGACGACACGGCACGCATAAACAATGCCCCAATGTACCTAAGGGACTCCGCTCAGCTATGGTGGAGACGAAAGCATGCTGAGCGAGAGAAGGACCAATGTAGCATCCGTACGTGGGAGCAATTTAAAAGTGAGCTTCGAAAACATTTCGTTCCTCACAATGCCGAGGAAGAGGCCAAAGGAAAACTGAGAAGATTAAGGCAAACTGGGGGAGTGCTTGACTATGTCAAGGAGTTCACAACCCTTATGCTGGAAATTGAAAGCCTGCCCGACAAAGATGCCCTCTTCTACTTCAAAGATGGACTGAAAGATTGGGCACGCGTTGAGCTCGAACGTCGCAATGTCCAGACACTCGACGACGCTATCGCCGCAGTGGAAGGTCTGACGGACTACTCAACGCAAAAAGGGAAGAAGTCCGATCCTTCGAAGGGCAAGGGAGATCGGTCCGGGCAGCGCAAGGACCAGACCCGCCGAGACAAGAACAAATCTTCCCAAGATAAACGCGGGAAAGGGAAAGGTGAGTCCTCCAAACCCCCTAAACCATGCTTCATATGTGATGGGCCTCATTGGACGAGAGAATGCCCGAATAGAAAAGCCATGAATGCTCTCGTCGCCAAGATGCGTGAGGCAGAAACAAACGAAGAACCCGAAGCCAAGGTCGGATCAATCCAGCAACTCAATGCTCTTGCCGACCTCTTCTCTCCCCGCAAGGTTGAGAATAAGGGCCTCATGTACGTAGATGCTACAATCAAAGGCCAACCCGCCTCTGCTATGCTGGACACGGGAGCCACACATAATTTCATAGATGAAGAAGAAGCCATGCGTCTTGGCCTCAATATCACCCGTGGGCGAGGAACCATTAAGACAGTCAATAGCGATGCTAGACCAGCCGTGGGCATAGCCAGGGACGTACCCGTCAAGATTGGGCATTGGCAAGGTACGCTCGACTTTACTATAGCCCCTATGGACGATTTCAAGATGGTTCTCGGGCTTACTTTCTTCAAAAAGGCGTTAGCCTTCCCTGTCCCTGCATATAACTCTTTAGTAATACTCGATGACCGTAAAATAAGGGTCATCCCGGTGAGGCACGGGAAGAAAGAAGAAGCCCCCGTCCTATCGGCCTTGCAATTCAAAAGAAGGATAGGGAAGGACGAGTGCTTCATTGCCTCTGTCCGAGAGCTGCAAGAAAATATAGGGGAAACAAAAACTAAAGAAACCTTGCCAAGCTGCATAACCAACGTCCTGGCCGAGTACCAAGACGTTATGCCCAAGGAGCTCCCCAAGAAACTTCCACCCAGGCAGGAAGTAGACCACGCGATAGAGCTGGAACCCGACGTTAAGCCTCCAGCAATGGCGCCCTATCGCATGGCACCACCAGAACTCGAGGAGCTGCGCAAGCAACTGAAAGACTTGCTGGAAGCCGGTTACATACAGCCCTCGAAGGCCCCATTTGGCGCCCCAGTACTCTTCCAGAAAAAGAAAGACGGTTCGCTGCGATTATGCATAGACTATCGGGCACTCAATAAGATCACAATCAAGAATAAGTACCCGATCCCCTTGATTGCCGACCTATTTGATCAGCTCGGAAAGGCCAAATACTTTAGCAAGATTGACTTGCGCTCGGGATACTACCAGGTACGGATCAAGGAAGGAGATGAGCCCAAAACAGCTTGCGTGACAAGGTATGGGGCATATGAATTCCTCGTGATGCCTTTCGGCCTGACTAATGCCCCCGCAACCTTTTGCACCTTGATGAACAAGCTATTCCATCCGTACCTTGACAAGTTCGTGGTCGTATATCTGGATGATATTGTGGTGTATAGCCAAACCATGGAAGAACACGTCGAACACCTCCGCAAGGTCTTCCAGGTACTACGAGAAAATGAACTATACATTAAATTAGAGAAGTGCTCATTTGCCCAACTGGGAGTAGAATTTCTTGGCCATTGGGTAAAGGATGGCAAGCTAATGATGGATCCCACAAAGGTTAAGGCCATCCAAGAATGGTGAGCACCCACAAAGGTCCCCGAGCTACGGTCCTTTCTAGGCTTTGTTAACTACTATCGACGGTTCATCAAGGGATATTCAGCTATCGCCGCCCCTCTCACTAATCTATTAAAGAAAAACCAAATGTGGGAGTGGACGACAAGTTGCCAGCGAGCTTTCGAGGAATTGAAGGAGGCAGTACAAAAGGAGCCTGTTATGATGCTCCCAGATCATACCAGACCCTTTGAAATACACACGGATGCCTCCGACTACGCTATTGGAGGGGTACTAATGCAGGACGGTCACCCGATCGTCTATGAAAGCCGTAAGCTTAACGACACAGAAAGGCGATATACCGTCCAAGAAAAGGAAATGACCGCCATTGTCCATTGCCTGCGGACATGGCGACATTATCTTCTGGGAAGCAAGTTTGTGGTCCTAACAGACAACGTGGCCACAAGCTATTTTCAGACGCAAAAGAAACTGTCACCAAAGCAGGCTAGGTGGCAGGACTTCCTGGCAGAGTTCGATTTCAAAATGGAGTACAAGCCAGGAAAAGCAAATGTTGTTGCTGATGCTCTCAGCCGCAAGGCTGAGTTAGCAGCTATTGCCGCCAGCATGCCCCGATGCTCATTCGAGGAACAAATCAAAGAAGGGCTAAAGCAAGACAAACTAGCCACCAACTTACTAAAGTTGGCTAGAGAGGGCAAGACTCGACGCTTCTGGGAAAGCAATGGCACTCTCCTCACTTTAGGGAGAAGACTCTTCGTACCTAAGTAGGGAAAACTAAGAAGAGATATCATCAAGGAGTGCCATGACTCTATGTGGGCTGGACACCCCGGAATAGACCGCACAATAGCTCTTGTCCAAGACAAGTACTATTGGCCAAAGATGAGGGACGACATAGAAGCTTATGTCCAAACCTGTTTCATTTGCCAACAAGACAAAGGGGAGCAACAGTTGCCAGCTGGTCTCCTAGAACCACTGCCTGTGGCGGAGGAACCTTGGGAGAGTGTCACAATGGATTTCATCGTGGCACTACCAAAATCCAGAAGCTGCGGCAGCATAATGGTGGTGGTAGACCGGTTCAGCAAATATGCGACCTTCATACCTTGCTCTGCAAATGTCAAGGTCGACGAAGCTGCTCGGTTGTTCTTCAAAAACATTGTGAAACTGTGGGGGATTCCGCGAAGCATCATCAGTGATCGAGACCCACGGTTCACAGGCAAGTTCTGGAGGGAGCTATTTAAGTTGATGGGGACCGAATTGAACTTCTCCACCAGCTTTCATCCCCAAAGTGACGGTCAAACCGAAAGGGTGAATGCCCTCCTAGAGCAATATCTGAGGCACTATGTTAGTGCCCATCAGAAGGATTGGGCAGACCTACTAGACATTGCCCAATTCTCCTACAATCTCCAAAGGAGCGAGTCGACAGGGAAAAGCCCTTTTGAGATTGTCAATTGGCGGCAACCCAACACGCCCAAGGACCTGACCTCCGACTACTCTGGACCAAACCCCTCGGCATACAAGATGGCCAAAGAGTGGAAAGAGAAACAAGACATTGCCAGGGCATGCCTACACAAAACTGCCAAGAAAATGAAGAAGTGGGCTGACCTAAGGAGACGCCCCAAGGAGTACATTGAAGGGGAGCAGGTGATGGTTAAGCTATTGCCTAACCAGTTCAAATCTCTTCGGCAAGTACACAAGGGGTTAATCAGGAAACATGAAGGCCCATTTCCCATCCTCGAAAGAGTTGGAAAGGCAGCCTATCGAGTCCAGTTGCCCGCAAGACTTAAAATCCACGACGTCTTCCATGTGAGCATGCTAAAGCCATTCCATCAAGACATGGAAGACCCTGACCGAGCCATCTCGAATAGGGCCCCGATGGGTGTGACAACTGAGTATGACAAGAATGTTGAAACCATCTTGGCCCACAGAAGGGTAAGTAGCAAGGGTGTCCCAAGTCACTTTGAATACCTTGTAAAATGGACAGGACTCCCAGACTCGGAGGCAAGCTGGGAGAAGGAAGGACACCTATGGCAATTCGCCGACTAGGTCGCAAACTATTGGCAGGAGGTCCGCGACGAGGGCGTCGCTAGCATCAGTGGGGGAGGGTGTCACGGAAAAATTTTGACCCGCAAATTTCGTGACACGACGGTGCCCATCCCGTCAGCATGGCCAAGCGAGGATGGGGAAAATACCTGCCGCAGCCCCTCGGGAGGCACATGCGTCTGCCGCACCCCACCGGCACGCATGGCCCATGGCGCACAATAATGGGCTGCGCGCACAAGGGAGGATAGGCGAGAGACAGATGCGTCGACCCCAGACGCTGGCATGGGCGACGCATCGCCAGGCAAGGCTGCCAGGCGCAAATGAGCTTGACGCTAGGCTGCGCGACACTAGGATGAGCGACGCAGGGCTGCTCGACGCATAGTGCCGCAAGCCATACCCGAGACACGCATAGACCCGGACATGTCTGGAGAAGACGAGGCAGGCGAGGAAGGATCTAGAAAGTTCTAGAGCATGCATAGGCCGGGAAGAGCCTCGAAGACTCTAGAAGGATCCCGACCACCCGGGAAAGGTCAGGGCGCGCCTAGAGAGACCCGGACACTGCTGGAAGCCTCCAGAACCGGCAGACGCGCGCGGGCAAGGCCTAGACAGACCCCGATGGCGCCGGAATGCCCTGGATGGTTCTCGAATGTTCCTCCCTATATCTTTGCCGGTTATGTATAATATTTTAATATTGAAACAACTAGAAGGTTCCATGACCGACCTTGTAAGGCGGTCATGGAAGGTCGGTGCTGGGGCCCTCTATAAATAGGATGGGCCCCCTCATTTGTAAATCATCCTCGGAAAACCTTGGAAGCTCAATACACTTTAGACATTCTCCAACGCTCGTCTTTCTCGCTCTTTCTAACGCCTCTTTGCAATCTTCCTAGTCCCGACAAACCTCAATAGGCTTACTTGGCTGCCCCTTTGCACCAAGTGCCGCACGAAGGTCATAAGAAAACTGTGACCCCGTGACAGGTAGTTAAGACAGACACATCTGGTGTTGGTGTGGTCCTTATGCAACAACAAAGACCCATAGCATTCTTCAATCACACGTTACCACTTGCATCAATTGTAGGCAATTTATGAGAGGGAACTGATCACCATTGTCTTAGTAGTGCAAAAATGGTGGCCTTATTTACTTGGGAGGCGTTTTATAGTGAGAACAAACCAGAAGAGTTTAAAGTTCCTCCTGGAACAAAGAGTAGTGGCAGGGGATTACCGAATATGGTTGGCAAAATTAATGGGATATAATGTTGTGATTGAATATAAAGAGGACTCGAAAACACTGCAGCAGATGCTCTGTCTCGTTGTCCGGCCATATAAATGTTTGCCCAGAGTTACATGTAAGGAATAAATCCAATGGTTTTCATTACACAAGTTGAACAAGATAAGGAACTAAGCAAGATCCATCAAGCCATTCGAAGGGGATGCCTTCCCAACAAGATATTCTATCAAAGGGGAGTTGCTACTTTACAAACAGAGGTTAGTATTACCTTCAAATTCCCTTACTATCCCTCTTATTCCAAGTGAGTTTCACATTAATCTTGTGGGGGGTCACAATGGGGCTACAGAAATGTATCAACGATTGAAGAAAGAGCTGTTTGGTGCGGGATGAAGGCGAAGGTGAGCTTTTGTGGGAGACTGTATAGTTTTTCGGCAAGCCAAATACTTTTCCTTGACACCGACTGGATTATTACAACCATTACCAATTCCGGAACATATCCGGGATGATATAACCATGGATTTTATTGATGGGCTGCCAAAGTTGGACAACTTCAGCGCCATTCTTGTAGTTGTGGATTGCTTGTCAAAATACGCACACTTCATTACTCTAAAGCATCCATATACAACCTTGACCGCAGCAGCTTTTTTTCTTAAAGAAACCGTGTGTTGACACGGTGTACCTCAGAGCATTGTGTTTGATAGAGACAAAGTATTCCCCAATTTATTTTGGGAGGAGCTATTTTGTTTGATGGGTACACAATTATAATGAAGCACTGTCTATCATCCTCAGACAGATGATCAGACCAAAGTAGTGAATCAAGACTTAGAGGCGTATCTCAAATGTTTTGCAATGAGCACACCAGTGAAATGGGCTAAATAGGTGCCGTGGGCAGAATTTAATTACAATACACCCTATCACACATCTTTTAAAAAGTCCCCATTTGAAGTAGTATACAGTCGACAACCACCTCCAATTTTAGCATATGAACCTGGGTTGGCTGTGGTTGGTGGACTTGATACCTTGTTGAAGGAGAGGGATGAAATGTTAAGAGAATTAAAACTCAAACTACAGAAAGCCCAACAACGAATGAAAGCCATAGCTAATGCCAAATGAAGGGAGGTAGAATTTGCGGTGGATGACTGGGTGTATGTGAAGCTTTGACCTCACTAGGAGAACACTTTACTTCCTCATCGGCACCCAAGCTTGCCCCACGATTCATCAGTTCATTTCAAATTTTAGGAAGAATAGGACCGGTGGCATATAAATTGAACTTACCGTCAACAGTAACCGCCCATCCAACTTTTCATGTCTCCCAACTTCAAAAAGCTGTAGGTTCGCTTTTGCCTAAGCTCACAGTCCCCAAAACATTGCAAGATGATCTTTCTAGAGCTCTTTGGCCATCACAAGTTTTGGGGGCCCAAAAGTTGGGAGCCACGGTTCAATCACCTAATGACTTCGAAGTGTTAATACTATGGGAGGGATAGTCACCAGAAGAAGCTACGTGGGAAAATAGAGTGCACATCAATGAACAATTTCCGAGCTTTCACCTTGAGGACAAGGTGGTTTTTTGGGGGCGGCTAATGATAAGCCCCCGATATTCAAAAAAGACAATAGAAAGAGAGAGAGGTGAGAAAGAATTGTAAATATGAGAGAATATAAGTTGTTACGTGGGAGAAGGGTGAAATTAGTTATTGTGGGGCCCTTTAGTAGATTCGATTGGTTACGAAAGTGGCTATTTGGTAAGATTGAGGGGAGGAAGTCTTTTGCATCATTTTGCATTATATTGAAGAGTAGCTCTGAGAGCTTTCTCAAGGGGGGAATTCACTTGGGACATTTGGATCTCCATAAAGCAACAGAAATCTCCTTTTGTAAAGAAGAAAAGGCCGCTAAATGTTTAGACAGAGATTTCACAGATAAGGCACCAGATGGATTTAAGCTCCAAATCCTAGAATCATGAGAATCAACCTGAGCAATCGAAAGGCACTCCAAAAGATTCTGAAAATCTATAATTTCATCATCCCTCAACAATCTTCTTAAAACAATACTCGAAGAATGGTGGGAAACATCCCAAACTTCAAAAACCAAGCCATTAAGTGAAGAAGCAGTAGCAAATAATCAAGGAAAGCTAAGCCTCACCAACCTAATGATCATGCAAAAAGCAAATCCACATAACATTTCGTAATTTGTAAGTAGCAAAGAATCCACATGCTTCGAAACTTTAGAAATACTAATCCAAGCTCTTAAGACTCATCCAATTCCTTTCAGCCGTAGGCCAACCAAAGGAATTAGCCCCATTACTAACAATCACCTTTCTTCAAAAGGAGTGAGGCTGATGTATAAATCTCCAACCCAACTTAGCAAGAGTTATGATATTTCTTTGTTTTAAAGCTCCAAATGCCTAAACCTCCATCATCTTAAGATTTAGTGACACAAAGTTCCATCTAACCAAATGGTTGATTTCACCACTCTCAAACCCTTCCCAAAAAAATTTCTCATCATACGTTCCAAATCCAAACCCCACTTGTGAAGACATAAGGAAGAGAAACGTATAATATAATGAAATACAAGAAAGCACCTAATTACAAAGAGCATTAAACAGCCTCCTCTTGATAAATTTTGATAACGACAAAAGGAATCTAAAGAGGGAAAAAATTCTGAAATGTAAAGGATTAAAAGCATAAAGTATCAATCTATGATCTGAAAAACTATTCTTAATGTTACTGGCAGAGGAACATCCCACCATAACCGATATTACTGCCATTAGCATAACATCTACCCAATCATACAGAAATATATCAAGTTGGGAACAAGTTGAGAGCCTGAAACCTCACAGTGAGAAAATGCAGCAGCTGCAGAAAGAAGTGCAGCATCAAAAAGAGATCCATCAGCATCCAAACAGTAAATATCCTGTGGAACACATGTCAAGTTGCTATCTCATCTAAAATAATTAACTGCAATAATAAATCTGCATTCTGGCTAAAAATCAAGCTATAGAGAGAATGTCCAATACGAGTAGGGATGCTGCGAGAAAAAATTTTAGAAACAAAAGTATAAAGATATATCAAAGGAACCTTACTTCAAACACCAAGATACTTCTAGAATAAAAATAAATATATTTACCAAGTAAGCCATCCAAGCAGCTTTTCCTTTAACAAGAGATAGTTCTCTCAGATCAATCATCCCAGAACTGAAGAATTCACATCATCAATATCTTGATTAGTCAGTTAGATTGAAAGGAAATTGACCATACATAAGAGATCAGAACCCAAAAAAGTGTATCACATTCCTTTTACCAAATTTACTTCGCTTATGAAGTAATGAGAAACACAATATTGCAAATAGAATAGTTTGCAATAGTTTAGGTTTTTTAAGAAAATTTAAGATAGAGAACTTATCATTATCGAACAAACATTTCCCAAACTACAACAAAAAAAGGTTACAGAAAATCCCAACAATAGTTCTACCCAACAGGAGAATAACATAGCAATCAAAGAGTTTTGATCCAGAGTACCAGAAGCATTAACATTGGAAACCTCCCACAAAATTTTTTTAAATGAAACCACATTTTCATTCAAACGATGAGCGAATATACAAGATCATACAAAAGAAATAAGCCCAATAAAAAAGGAAGGGGCCTGATGCAAGCTACTAAAACGGATTTCAACCCAAAAGAACAAGACTAAGCTCACAATTACAAAAAGGTTTAGTAACCGACACCCATTAGAAAGTGTTAAATCAAGCCAACTCCCGAACATCCTCACTCGATCTGTCAACCTCTATAAATTCTATTATCCCTCTCCCTCCAAATCCCCCAGAGGGTAGAAAATAGGTTCCCTTGCCACAATGCTGAAACCTTCTCCTTTAAGGGAGGGTCGAGAGCACTTCCTCCTGAGTACAGCCGTCTCTATGCCACACCCAACAAACCTCAAAGTGCACAAACAATCTCAACCAGTGACTCCAAAGAAGTGAGCAAACTAACCACCCCAAAAAAGATGGTCAAAATCCTCCTTGTGACTCCTACCGAAAATGCACTATTGCAGTAACAAAACTAGGGAAGAGTGTCTTTCAACGCAATTCATGGTATTGACGCTCCCATGTAAAATCTCCCACACAAAAATCATAACCTTCTTTGGGATTTTAACCTTCCAAAGAGAGTAAAAAGACAGGGTCGGCAATAGGGGGAGAAAGGAAAGAGAAAAGATGAAAGAGGGAATGAGAATAGATGTCCCTAGAAGGATTTTGGGCCCAAAACCCAACATCCCTCTCCACGGAACCACAAATTTATCTTGAAGGGAAGGAAGATTTGTCATGTCCATTACCTCTCAATTTGTCAAAGGTCTTTGGAAACCCAAAGAGATGGAGGAAGAAGGATTTGAGGAAGGCAACACAGAGACAACTGGATGTAACTTCTTGTTCGAGAAGTGATACATCCGCAGAAACAAGGTACAAAGAAGCTCATCCCCATCCAGCAATCCTCCCAAAGATTTCTTCTTTGCCTACAAAATCTCTCACAGTCCACTCATATTTTCTCTTTTGCCTCCAAAAGGCCTCTTTTGTTTCTTTCAAGACTATTTTTCTACAAGCTTTCACTACCCCCATGAGAGTTTTTGTCTTGCCTCTTGAAAGGAGCTCCATTGACAAAAAGTAGGAGAGGACACTTCAAAAAAAATCCAAAATAGTTCAAACTCTTTCAACACCAATTGCCAAATCTCCCGAGTAGCGGTAAAGAAAGATATGGTTGAGATCTTCAGTACCTATACTCTGGTAGCAAAGATCGTATTTGAAACTGCCTCAAGATTCGCCAAGATTCTTTGGATAAATCTTCTTCTTGTGTTTAAAAATGATTATTGAGATTGTTCATACGAAAACTCTCTTTCCTCTAAATTTAAAGTGGGAATGCCATCTCAAACACTTCAGTAGCATTCAAAATATTTTCTAAAGATTGATTGCCATCCACACTTAACCGAAGAATATCAGCTGCAAATTGCAATCTGTGAAAGTAAAATTGCAAAAAATGTGAAATGGTACCTCAAAATGGTGTCAGATAACTGCTTTGAAATCACAGGTGCTGCTTCCGCTGGTCTCCCAGGCCTAACAATTGGAGAGCATATTGGAGGCATGTGGAAATCAACAGCTGGAAAAAGATAGACTCGATATAACTCAGATGTAAAGGATGTTACCATAAAGATTATGATGAACAATGACCAAAAATATTTAGCAATTGACAATGGCCAACCTATGCAACCCTCATCCGGTGATTCTATAGAAGGCGTCATGACTTCCATTTTAATAGCAGCCAACATTGTCTGCACTATATCAAATTAAGAACAAACCGTCACAAAACCCTAGCACATATGATAAGGTTAAGTGTGGAGGCACTCACCGTCGAACCAATCTTAGCCAGGGCTGACCCATTTGCAGATGATACCGGTCCTAAATGAATAGACGATACCCAAATTCAGTTTTTGAGAGTCAAAATTAATCAAGTAAACTTGTGATGATAAACACAAGCTACAAATGGTAAGAAATGGCAAATTACTGAAAATCAAAGCCTAAAACAAACCAAGAGCAATGGTTGTGTCTCTAGCTTTTCCAAGTGCTCTTCCATCAGGACGTATTGATTCCGCAAGATGGCGCTCATAAAACTGAATTGGAAAGAGTCGTCTAAAAGCATCAACTTCCATTTCTGACGACAAGTCCCCAGAAGCAGCATTTGGCAGTCCCATTGTTTGTAATCTTGTCTGTTTTAGAGAAATTGGAAACCAGTTGTGATTGGAAATCTTGCTTTAAAAAAAAAAAAAAAAAAAAAAAAGAAAAAGAAAAAGAAAAAAATCCATTCCAAATAGGGTGGAGCAGGGCGCTCGGCTGGTGGCGGTGCAACGGAGGCAATATTGTGCAAAGAATAGATCTTAGAGAGAGAGAGAGAGAGAGACGGTAGAGAAGCTCTCACCTGCGGTCGACGGCGGGCGGAGGCGGACCGGCTGGCGGCGGAGGCAGTGTGGCTGCGCAGCGGATGGCGGCGAGGGAGAGTTCGCGTGAGAGAGAGAGAGAGTGGCGAGGTGGAGGTCTGTTCGCGCGGCGTTCGTGAAGCAAGACTGAACTTTCAGAATTTCTTTTTCCCACTCACACGCCACTTAACCTAGACTAGTTAAAGATAGCTGCGTTGTGTCTTGAGCATGTTTGTCGAGGGCGTGTGTAACGACCTGGACCCTTACTACCTAGCTCGTCACTACAACATGGATGAACATGTACGTAAATACGATAGAAACAAGTAGACACGACATCATCCATTGTAAACAAATGAAATTTTTATGATAAAATTGGCCAAATTATCCAGAGTTTATTTAGTCAACGTAGGAAAAGGAAAAATACTTTAGCGGGGTACTCCTTTTTTTTTATTGGGCTAAATCTCAAGAAAAGAATCGATGTAACCAAGATGTTAAACAATAATTTCATGAATGCAATTACAACTATCCTAGACTAAGGTGTTGTATGACGGTCCCATGGTATGATCACAGATTTCCTCGGCCATGCGCGGGGCCACCCTGCTCCTTACCTGGAAGGAAAACATAGAAAAAGAGTGAGTAAAATATACTCAGTAAGAGACCCACTACTAGGCCTAGCTGTTACCCTGTTTGTTGTGTGCGCCCGCGTACCCGGCATAAGCATAAGCGTAGGCATAAGCATAGGAAGCGTCCCGAGGGTACGCATTAACTAACATCATAACATGAACATAGGTGGTGATCCCAAAGGACACCCTTCGTAGCATAGTTCCGTGAGGGTACAGGCACAACAACAAGACAATCTATGACGTGTCATGGCATAATTAATCTATGGTTGAGATTTCAGAGTCACAACACATAGGCATGAGAAATGACCTACAATACAACTATTTGATATGTCTGAATAATTATAGCAACAATCATTCGAAACATGGGATCATAGCTACATTTAAAACCAACAATGCCATTAGACAGTATACATCACTAAAACCCGGTAGTAAGTCCCTTACCTGCGAAAGCGAAAAGGATCGACACTGAGCGTTACTGAGCGATACGAGCGTTACGAGCGACACTGAGCATTATGAGCGATACTGAGCGTGTCCGCGAGACAGCGACTTCCTTACAATGCGGCACAGTGCATGCGGGGAGGGCGGCGACGCGGCGGTGCAGGCTGACGATGCGTCACAGAGAGGACGGGCGACGCGGACTGATGATGCTTCGAGGGCTAATGATGCTGCAACACGGACTGACGATGCGTCGAGGCTAACAATGTGGCAATGCAGACTGATGACGGCCAAGACGCTGCGGCGCGGCAACTATGACGATGCCACAACGCTGAGCACTGCGACTAAGGCCACACCGTGAAGGCTGGAGCGCTGCTACTAATTGACGGGGACAAGCAAGAATATGGCTGACGAAGGGTGACTCCAAAGAGGAAAACTAGACTGCCTCCTTTTTCTTGCTGCCTCCCCTTCCTTCTCTTCTAAAACGCCCCCCCTACGTTCAAAATTCAACCGGGGATCTCTCCCCCAACCGAAAACGACGCAGCCTCCTGCTGACTATCAACTCATTTCACGCTTCCCCCGCTGTAAAACTATTATTAACGATAATTAAGAATTATTATTTTATTTTATTTTATTTTATTTTATTTTTAAATCAAAGGGGGGAAATGATTTACCGAAATTAGGGCCGTTACAGCGTGTTTGCATGTGGCCGCATGCCCAAACCATCCTCAACGACTCCCAAATCTATCAAAAACTTTCTCAGCCATACAACTTCTTTAGCAGCTTTACAAGCAGCTATATATTCGGCCTCCATAGTAGAGTCAGCTATGCATCCCTATTTGATGCTTCTCCAAACTATAGCTCCTCCATTAAGAGTGAACATTGATCTTGATGTAGATTTTCCTAGAATCCTTATCAATCTGAAAATCAGAGTCAGTGTAACCTGTAAGGATCAAATCCTTATTGTCATACACAAGCATATAGTTTCTCATTCTCCTACGATACTTGAGGATTGTTTTTACTATTGTCCAATGATTAAATCCTGGATTAGATTGATATCTACTAACAATCTCAACTGCATATAGCATATGTTAGGTCTTGTACACAACATTGCATATATGAGACTGCCCACAGCTAATGCATAGGGTATACATCTCATATCCTCAACCTCTTGAGATGTCTTGGAACACTATTCCTTTGACAAAATAATTCCATGTTTGAAAGGCAAATTACCTATAAAATGTCTAAGATAAAGCTAGCGTTTAGTTCTTGCGATCTCTTATGATATGAATGGCAATAACATACTGCGCTTCTCCCAAATCTTTCATTTGAAATTGAGCAGATAGCCAGATTTTAATGTTAGTAAAAAGCCCTACATCATTCCCGATGAGTAGGATATCATCTACATGCTGTTGGGTTTTATGTCCTAGAAATCGTTGTTTGTAATTTATGGATTTTATTCTCAATAAAGTTGTTGTCGAGGTTTATTCAGTAAAGTTATTATTGAATATGTGAATTGCATTTAATTCCAATAAACTAAGAACCCATGACTATATGGTGAATGCTTAAACTTTATATGACAAAAGTGGATCAAGTTTAAGTAATAGCCAAAATGGTCTATATTGTATGGATAAAGGTTGGGTACCTTATCCTGGGGACACTATGGATACAACCGACTTAGTATTTGATACAAACGATGTGATCCTAAATCGTTCATGTAGAGACATGCGAGAGGGGGTATCCTACGCAATGAGTTTGCATAAGACTGGACTAAGAAATAATCATGTTTACTATATAACACAATTTACTGTTAAAACTGATTATTTTAACCTGATGACCTAAGTAACTTGATCTTAATCCTGAACTAACTATGAACTTCTATTTGTTGAAATTATCCTTTAATCTATATGGGTGAGAGTGGCCAGTTTGTTGACTCAATATGTCTCCCATTTTAGGGATAAGATCAGACATATAGCTGATGACATAGTCCTGCAAGATGGAATTCGTTCTTACCTTATTAAAGGATAGCAGATAAGTTGCGCCCTTAAGTACTGAATCCAGATCTTGAACAAGGGGCCCCACCCTTTCATTCAAGAAGGACTCGGTTTGTTGATTGGACCACAAACCAATTGTTCGTTAGAGGATTAGTAAGACTTAAGGAACAATAAGTAATTACAGGGATAAAACGGTATTTTAATCCAGTTGTAATTATGAACAACTTGTGAAGGATTAACTTAATAATTATGGTTATATCAAATGGACAGAAATATATCTACAGTAAGGAGAGTACAGCTACTGGGCTTTAGTGGAGTGACCCGGTAATTAAAGAATGTCAATTAACTAGGTTAAAGAGTTTTACGGATTAATTTCGGATCGTTAGAGCTCATGATCTGTAGGTTCATTAGGTCCCCTTATTAGTTCGTGGACTAAACCTTAAAACAGTATATTGAGACAATTTGAAGTGTTCAAATTTTAGAAAATTGAGCATTTTATATTTTGGTTTGTTTAATTGTGAATCAGACGAAATGAGATTTTTTAATAATATTTTAATGTGATTTAAATATTATACCAGTGAACAGAGATTCATCAAATTTAAAATTGTTGAAAAATGAAAAGTATTAATTTAGTATTAATTTAATAGAACTAATTAATTGGTTAATTAATTATATTAAATTGAAATTTTGATTTATGAAATCAAAATTGATTTCTCAATTTTTCAAATTGAAAACATTACTTTCGGTTGCATGGTAAAGGAGGAGGTGGAGACCTCTCCTTCACATGCAAATTCAATCTTCCACTTTCTTCTTCAAGCACCTTATTCACACATGAGTATTTTCTCTCTATTTAAACATGAAGGCAATGGGCTATTTATAGGCGTTGAAAAGGCGATATCATGATGACCTGACACCTTTGTAGTTAATTTCATGCCCTGTTGCGCCGACTTCTTCGCGTCTTCAATTCATTGGATCTGTCATGATCTGGTAAAATCAGTTATCCACTTGCATATTAATATGACAGTTACCGGCTAAGCACTTGTATTATTTATCTTTTGGACACATGGTTCTCGACGCGTTGGTCTTTTTTTGCAACATGCTTTCCTTTATATCTTAAGCTCCTTTTGGTTCTATCCTACGTTCAAAAAGATAGAATTTCATAATTTCTAGGATAGATTCTTTTGTAAGCATAGTGAACGCAGAGTTATTCATATCATACGATTCAAGTGCTAAATCATCATACGTTTATCATCAATTTACCTCTAATTACTCCAAATAATGAATATAATAATTTATATTTCTACAAGTTATCATGTCTTTCAACAGGGAGATTTTGATGATCCATAAGTTACTCTTTAAAATAAAAAGAAGAAAAAGCTGAAGGGAAGAGAGTGCTTTTAAAGATAGAACTTTATGTGAAGTTTTTTCTCTCTCAACCAAAACCAGTTTTTGTACACTTTTTGCTCCAATTTTCTACTAGAATTTTGATCCCACCATCCGTTCTAAGGCTCGAGAATAACGAGGAAACTCTAGTGGTGGTTTGGGAACAGTTTGTGATCAATTTTTTAAGATTCTTGGGAACGACTTTTCAGCTGCAACAAGTAAGTGTTACTACTTTTGTATCTCAATTCTTCTGAGCATGTTTTTTCCTTTAAATTGATGTAATTAGAGTGTTTTGTATTTGTTTCTACTTCCGTTGCATGTTATCTAACTTCATCACATACAACACTAGAAAAACAACAGTACTTTTGATGATTTTCTTGTAAACACAAGGCTCATCAATATTTTGTTCAAAGCCATAAGATTTGACCGCATTGTCAAACCTTATATTCTAAGATTTGGATGCTTGTTTCAATCCATAAATGGATCATTTTAGCATACAAACATTTTGCTCATGTCCTTGTTTTATGAATACTTCTGGTTGATTCATATGAATGCTCTCATCAAGGTTGTCATTCAGAAAAGCAGTCTTGACATCTATTTGCCATATTTCCTAGTCATAATATATGACAATGGACAAGAGAATGCAGATAGATTTTAACATGGCAATAGGAGAAAAAGTTTCTTCATAGTCAACTCCTTCTATTTGGGTATATCCCTTTGCTACAAGTCTAGCCTTAAAGGTTTGTACCTTTCCATCTACACCTCTTTTTAAGATCTATGACTTTGACCCATTCATCTTTGTCAACATCTTCCATTGCTTGTTTAAAAGACAAAGGATCCTTAATGCCATCATCAGATACGATGACATGGGCTTCTGTTAAACCCATATATAGTGTAGAAAGAGATATAACCTCCCACTACGACGAGGCTCCCTCAACTCTTGAGACGGATTTCGACTAGATGAACTAACACCATCAACAAAACTCTTGTTGATGTATCAGAATTATCAACATCTTTTGTTGACGTGCTGTCGTTTTTATAGGAAATTTCACTTAAAATAAATTTACTGTGCGGTTTGTGATCTCTTATTTGATCTTTCTCTAAGAACGTAGCATTGCCGATACAAACACCTTATTACCCTTAGGATCATAAAAGAGACCACCTCTAGTTTCTTTGGGATAACCTACAAATAGACACACTCTTTAACGTGGTTCCAGTTTCTTTGAATTTGTAGTCAGCACATGTGTCGGACATCCCTAAATTCTAAAATGCCGTAAACTGCCTTTACGACCTTTCCATAACTAAAAAGATGTTTTAGAAACACTTTTTGATGAAACATTGTTCAAGATGTATACTACAGTCTTTACTGCATAACCTCATAAAGTATCAGGTAAATGAGCATAGCTCATCATAGACCGAACCATGTTCAACAAGGTTCTATTTTTCCTTTCTGATACACCATTTTGTTGACACATACCAAGGCATAGAGTTGGGATGTGATTCCATGTCCTATCATATAGTCCTAGAATATCAAGTTCATATACTATCCACCTCGAGCGATCAAAGTGTCTTAGTTATTCTACCTAACAAGTTTTCAACTTCAGTCTTATACTTTTTAAACTTTTCAAGAGCTTTAGACTTATGTTGCATTAGGTAAAGGTACCCAAACCTTGAATAATCATCTATAAAAGAGATGAAGAATTCAAAATCTCCTCTAGCCTTAACATTCATCGAACCATAAAGATTTGAATGTACAAGTTCTAAAGGTTCTTTGGTTTTATAACCTTTTCCAATAAAAGTTCTTTTAGTCATTTTGCCTTCAAAGCATCACTCACATACTGGTAAATAATTTTCTTCTAACTCACTTAGAAGTCCATTATTAACCAACTTCTCAATCCTATTGAGATTTATGTGACAGTCTTAAATGCCAAAGATGGGCATTTTCCTTAGGAGAAATTTTCTGTCTTTTATTTTATGTTGTTGCTATTTTGAAAAGTTCAATATTAAGGAGCAAATTTGTTGCTAAAGATCTTAGCACATATAAATTACTTTCTAATTTTGCTAAACAAATTTCAACATCGTTCTTGAAAAAAACGATTTATTTGAAGAAAAAGTGATTGAATACAATTGTTCTAATAAGCAAGAAACTGAAATTAAGTTCCTTTTAATACCATGAACTACAAACACAATGTTCAACAATAAAAAGAAAATTTTGAACTGTAATTTAATGCTCCCTACAACAACGGCTGAGATGACCTCTCCAGTTCCGACCCTCAGAGTCATCTCGCCAGCATCCAGCTGCCTCTAGGAACTAATTCTCCGTAAAGAAAAAAACATGATTAGTGGTTCTTGAATATATTATCCAGGCAAACTCATCATTTTCCACCAAACAAGTTTCTGAGATAAGTAAACGAGATTTACCTTCTTTGGCTTTCTTCTTTTCAGCCAACTACTTTAGACAGTTCCTCTTCCAATTCCCATTCTGGTTGCAATGGAAACAGATTCCTTTTGCAACCTTGATGTTCTTCCCTTTTTGAGCAGTAGGGGAAGGGATAACTTTATTCCCTTTTCCACCCTTGTACTTCTTCCATATTTTAGAATCGAAAGTAGAAGCTCCAGATTTCACACCAGAGGTCGAACCTCCGTGGAAATTTCTGTTGGAAGTTGCAACATTTGCTTCTCCCTTTTGTCCTTTGACTTTCATCAAGGACTCATATGTTTGAAGCTTGTTGAGAAGAGTGGTATGTTGTGGAATGTCCATTTTGTTGTAGTGAACCATCTCATGTTCCATCCATTTTTTTCATTCCAAGTTTCTAGAGTTTGTAACCTCTTAGCTTTGAGCCTACATAGATATTTCCATGTACTTACATCTACTTTGTTTTTGAAGCACCCTTCAACTTTTAAACTTTCATTAATACACTTAAAATTTTTATAAAAAGTTAAAAATTCTCTTACCATTAGTATATGGATGAAAATCTTTAGTACATCATTTCGAAAACATTGTCTCAATTTTGATATCTTCTTATTCTCTTTCTTCCATTCTACAATTTCTAAAACTACCAACCCTTTGTAAGCCCTAACTTATCTTTGGTTATGCTAAGTTTATGTAGTCAGATAGTATTTGTGGATTTAGCCAAATATTTCATATTTAGGGCAAAGGATGTATGGAAAGAGGTTGCTAGGTGTCACGGTCATGCTTGTCCAGGGCGTGTTGCCCGTGGCCGCATACCCGCCTCGACCCCTTTTTACCATGCTTTCATGTTATGTACTTTATTTTACTAGTTAGTTTATTTTCCTAGTACTTTTCTTTGTAAGTGACCGCTCACCACTTTGCATGTGCAAGGGTAATAATTCCACAATTGTTTAGAATGTACTATATGGGGGTGAGACTAACCATCAAATCCTCATATCCGGAGTTGTGAGCTATAAAGCCGTTGTTGTCCCTTTTTGCTTTCTAGTCTTACAACACATCTTAATTTCTCAAACATGCTTTCAAACGTTTGCGAAATCCTTTTCCTCTAAAACCCGTTTTCTAAAACCGTTTCCTTGGAACTGGGCCGGAGGTTACGAGAGGCACTCGGTGTGCCGTAGGCGATCAGAATTTGATCAAGCTGACTTGTTCACGAGCTAGAACAAGTGTCGCACAATCGTTTAGTCTAGCGTAGAACTATGATTGTGACAGTTGGTATCAGAGCCAAGTCGGCTCACAAGAGAGAAGGCCAGAATTATGTCGACCGCGAAACAGTTAACCAAGTCGCAAGTGGACTGACTGGTAGAAATGGAAGAGTAGATGCTCTACCTGAGAGAAGTTCCCGATGCCCTCCGTTTCCTGGAAACGCGGGTACAAGAAATCTCTGAAAAAGGCTGATGGGATTGATGCGGTTGCCGGCCGCTCAGACGGGATGCCCGTCAAAGAGTTGATGTTAAGGGTTGAGACCCTAGAGACTAAAGCTGCGAGACCTAGCAGCTTCGAGCGTGGTGATAGCTCATCGAGCTCTGTAGCCCATTATGGAAGAAAGAGTCGAGGAGCTAGATAGCTGTCAAAAAGCAATAATCCAGATGGTGACGGACTTGTCAGAAGACTTTCGAGCCGCACTCGATGTCGTCAGGACAGTGATTGCGGATGTCAGGACAAGGGTAAATCTCACCATGAGAGCGGTGGGAAACCAAACCCAAGCTGGGGGTGCAGTCCAGTTGAATCGAGTGAAAATCCCAGAACCCAAGCCCTTCTGTGGGGCTCGAGACGCAAAAGCTCTGGAAAATTTCATGTTTGACATGGAATAATATTTCAGGGCCACGAACACGACTGTTGAAGAATCGAAGATTACCTTGCGACGATGCACTTGGCAAATGACGCCAAGCTATGGTGGAGGTCCCAGTACATAGACATGCAAGAAGGTCGTTGTACTATTGATACCTGGGATAAACTGAAACAAGAACTACGCTCTCAGTTCTTCCCTGAAAACGTCGAGATCTTAGCACGGCAAAAACTCCGGGAGTTGAGACACACGGGCCTGATCCGAGACTATGTGAAACAGTTTGCAGGGTTGATGTTGGACATTCGTGATATGTCCGAGAAGGACAAAGTGTTTTGTTTTATCGAAGGATTGAAACCATGGGAGAAAGCCAAACTGTACGAACAGAGAGTACAGGACCTTACGCCAGCGTATGCGGCTGCCGAACGATTGTTCGATCTCAGCAATGACGTCCAAGACACTACACGACAATCAACTTCCTCGAGCGGAGGAAATAAGAACAATTGGTCAAGCCCGCCTCGGAATGCTGGATGGGACAAAACTTCGAGTGGAGATCGAAAGTGTGACAACCCAACTTTTAGCAACCAATGCGTTGAAAAGTTTGAAGGAAAGGAATAAAAGACCATGTTGGAAGCGTGGTCAAGACTGAAGTAACGCATAGTAAAAGCGGACGTATAGGAAGTACTCAAGCACTTAAAGGGAAAGAAGTAAGACGCATAGACTTCTATTATAGGATATTTTCAAGTGTTGGAAAGTAGAAGGTTGTGAAGTAGACATAAAAACCATGGTGGACGCATGCTAATTCAGCTAAAGAGAAATAGTTAAATATAAGGCAAATGTTAAAAGAATAACCTTGGAAATAATCAAGGAATGACTAAGGATAGGAAGATGGTCATGGACACAGGATGGAAGTGAACGCAATAGGACCAACGCATAGAGGAAGAGCTTGAGAAGGATTTGTTGTCGTTGATACCTAGCGGTATTGTGTAGGCACTGGATTGTAATAGCGCGGCTATATGTTGAAGGTGATCACGAATGGTTGTTGTGAGCTGAAGTAGTCGCCACGTCGACGGGAGAAGAAACGTATTTGGCTTATCATGCGTTGAAATCCTTGTGCGTTGAGACAGTTATCTCTACGTGTCAAAGATGGTAGTGTAGGTGTTTAAGAGCTAGACAAGTGAGTAGGGAAGCTCAAACCTTAGAGGAGACTCAATAAACGCATGAGGACGTCGTGTGGATTGAATGACTGTCTATTTGAAATATTGGACAAATAAGATAAGTTATAAAGGCCAGATGGCTTCATATAAACTTGACACCTTAAAATAAGGATGTGTTAATAAGGTATGTTAAGTGTTTCATGCAAGGTGACACTTGGACTAATGCATGATTAGTCAGACATGCAGAGCAACCTGTAGCAACCAAGTGGTAAAAGGATAAGGAAAGATGAATGGCGAGCCGCTATAAATAGGACTCTGAGGGGGAAAGTAAGGACTAATGACTTTGGAGTAAGAAATCTTGAGAAAAGGGAAGGAAGAAGGTATTCTTGATAAATTTAATCATCCGATAATAAAGGAAGATGTCTTGCCTTGGGGTCAGCCTTGCGTTGAGAACAACATTATGTTCAAGGTGAACGCCGCGTCCAAAATTGGATGATGCGTTCAAGTTAGGCTTTACGTCCAAGAGAGGTCAACACATCCGGAAAAAGGAAAGAGTTAAGAAGCACCTTGAGTTAATCATCAACCTGAGCTACCAGAGGGTGGAAGCAGCTACCTTGTGTTGCTTCCAATCAAACTGACAGAAGAACATCAATCTTGCGTTCCAAAGTTAGAACGCTGCGTTCAACTGAGCTACCAGAGGGTGGAAGCAGCTACCTTGTGGGTTAGAAGCTGAAGCCTTGCGTTTAAGAAGCTCGGGAAAACAGGGATTTGAAAAAAAAAGGGAAAAATTCCTTAAGAGATTTGTGAGTGACTCTTTCCTTTCTTCTAAAATGAATTTTATTAAAAATGTTGTTACGTGATACGACTTTGAGATGACTGTTTCTGTGAAAAGCATAATGTTTGAATATATTGTTCAAAAGGCATGTTTTACTTGATTGCTTTATGATAACGAAAGGCATGTTGCAAAATATTGTTTATCAAGGAACATCCTGTTTTCTGCAAAAGAATTAGATGAACTATTTATGTAAATTGATGGATAAAATGTTTTAGAGGAGGCTCAATGCTAATAAGGCATGTGAGTTTCCCCGGGACCCAGTACTTGGGTAACCCGCTTATTAAATGTTTTAGAGGAGGCTCAATGCTAATAAGGCATGTGAGTTTCCCCGGGACCCAGTACTCAGGGACATGAGAAGGTACTTGGGCAACCCGCCATATTCCTATGTGCACATAGAGGTTATATGCTGGTGCGTTGAGTCTTGCTCCGCATTGAGCCTTATTCGTTTTCGACGTTGGAGTGTTGAGTTTTGCTCCACTTCAACTAAGGGAAAAATATTGCAACTAAACTGTTTTCTTATGATCTGTTGAAAATCATGTATGAGTTGATAACGATTTTATATGTTTTAGAACAGATTCACGAGATTGGTAAGGTTTTGCGAAAGAACTGTTTTAGTTGAACTCTCGTGTTAAATCCTTGTTTTATATGTATTGTTTTGGCAAGCCTCTGTTCGAACTAAAGATAGTTTTTACAAAACCAGTCACTCATGGAGCTTTTAACACACACTTTCCTTTTTTATTTTATTTTCCAGGTGGCAAGCGAATTCGAGATGCTTTGCCTACACAGAAACCTCGTTTGGCTGTTTTTGGCGGAAACGGTTGGACAATGAACCTTACAAAGGAGTCAAGGTTACTGTCTTCACATCTCTTCTCAGGTTAAAGGAGGAAAATCCGGGAAGGAGTGTGACAGAAAGCCTTATCAACCCCCTCAACCTAGGAGTGGGAACACTTGGCGGGGGCCTAATCAACAGAACAATTACCACCGACCACCGCAGTGCTTTCTTTGTAAAGGGCCTCACAGGGTGAGCGAGTGTCCGAAACGAACCGCATTTAATGCCTTCCAAGCCGCCCTGGCAACTAATGCAGATGGGCAAACTGATCAACTGGAGGTAGAAACCCCGCCGTCAAAAGAGGGGGACAACCCTCGAATGGGGGCACTGAAATTCTTATTAGCCCTCCAAAGGAAGATCGGAGAGACCAAAGAACCCGTCGAGCGGGGCCTCATGTACGTCGACGCCTGGGTGAACCAAAGAGCGGCCAAGAGCACCATGGTCGACTCTGGTGCCACCCATAACTTCATGACTGAAACGGAAGCACGCCGACTAAACCTTCGATGGGAGAGAGACGCAGGGAAAATGAAAGCCGTCAACTCTGCAGCCCTACCCATCACGGGAGTAGCGAAGAGAACAATAGTTAAGCTGGGAGAGTGGAGTGGACCTGCCGACTTTGTGATCGTCAAGATGGATGATTTCGACGTAGTCTTGGGGATGAAGTTCTTACTCGAACACAAAGTGATACCGATGGCACTGACAAAGTGTTTGATAATCACAGGGTCCACCCCCACCGTGGTTCAGACCAATATTAAGCAACCCAACGGGGTGAAAATGATCTCGGCCCTCCAACTCAAGAAAGGCCTTGCTCGCGACGAACCTACTTTCATGGCCATCCCGGTTGAGTCAGTTGAAACAGAAGGAGAGTTCATTCCCAAAGCTATCCAAGTTGTCTTAGAAGAATATCGGGATGTTATGCGGGATAGTCTGCCAAAGTCCTTGCCTCTAAGAAGGGGGATCAACCACGAAATTGAATTGTTGTCAGGGGCAAAACCTCCTGCAAAGAATGCCTATCGAATGGCGCCTCCTGAGTTAGCCGAACTCCAAAAGCAGTTAGACGAGTTACTAAACGCAGGGTTCATTCACCCTGCAAAAGCACCCTTCGGAGCACCAGTGCTATTTTAGAAGAAGAAGGACGGAAGCCTTCGGTTGTGTATAGATTATCGGGCCCTAAACAAGCTCACTATTCGCAACAAGTATCCGTTGCCCATTATCACAGACTTATTTGACCGGCTTCATGGTGCCAAATACTTTTCGAAACTCGACCTTCGGTCAGGGTACTACCAAGTGCGAATTGCTGAAGGAGATGAGCCAAAGACGACCTGCGTCACAAGATATGGGGCCTTCGAATTCCTCGTAATGCCTTTTGGCCTCACCAACGCCCCAGCTACCTTTTGTACTCTGATGAACTAGGTTTTTCATGAATACCTTGATAAGTTTGTCATGGTGTACCTGGATGATATAGTGGTCTATAGTGCGACCATAGAGGAACACCAACACCACCTTCAGTTGGTCTTTGAAAAGCTGAAACAAAACCAACTGTACGTGAAGAGAGAAAAGTGCTCATTCGCTCAAGAGCGAAATAAACTTCCTTGGCCACGTGATCGAGTGCGGCCTAATAGGCATGGAACAGAACAAAATCCATGCGATACGAGATTGGCAGATCCCGACCGCCGTTACTGAACTACGTTCCTTCCTCGGATTGGCCAACTACTACAGACGATTCGTAGAAGGATTCTCGGAAAAGGCGAGACCGTTGACCGAATTGTTGAAGAAAGACCACAAATGGAATTGGACTCTGGAGTGTCGAGCTGCGTTTGAAGGCTTGAAGAAAGCCATGATAGAAGGACCGGTCCTTGGAATTGCCGATGTGACTAAACCTTTTGAAGTCGAGACTGATGCGTCTGACTTTGCCCTGGGCAGCGTCCTTCTCCAGGACGACCACCCCATCGCCTACGAGAGCAGAAAGTTAAACGACGCCGAGAGAAGGTATGCAGCATCTGAGAAAGAAATGCTAGCAGTCGTTCACTGTCTGTGATCTTGGAGACAATATCTGTTAGGTTCCAAGTTCGTAGTCAAGACAGATAACAGCTCGATCTGTCATTTCTTCACCCAACCGAAGTTGTCGTCCAAGTAGGCTCGATGGCAGGAATGCCAGGCCGAATTTGACTTTCAATTTGAACATCGACCGGGTAAGGTTAACCAAGCGGCAGACGCCCTCAGCCGAAAAAGTGAACATGCGGCCCTGTGCTTGTTTGCTCACCTAAAAGCCAGTAGCTTGAATGGAACAGTCCGAGAAGCTATAAGAACCCATTTGGCCAATGACATAACGGCCCAAGCCTTGATTCAACTGGCAGAAGAGGGGAAGACTCGGCAGTTCTGGGTGGAAGACGGCCTCCTCCTGACCAAAGGTAACCGCCTATATGTCCCTCGGTCAGGGGAGCTCCGGAGATTGTTAATGAAAGAGTGTCATGACACGCCTTGGGCGGGACACAATGGGTGGCAAAGAACCTACACGCTGCTGAGGCAAGGCTACTATTGGCCGAGTCTCCGAGACGAGCACAGGGCCCGGATGATGAACGACGCAATACCGTGACTCTCCCTTCAGTCACAATGAAGGACATCACGAAGAAGGAAGTCGAAGAGGTACTTGCAGAAAGAACCCAACGTGAAGGAGTTCTTGGTGAGGTGGAAAGGGCTCCGGGACGAAGAAACCGGTTGGGAGCGTGCTGAAGACTTGAAGTCTGTTGCCTTACGCATTGCGGAGTTCGAGCAACGTCGGTTGACAGAGACGTCAACCATTTGAGTGGAGGAGGATGTCACGGTCATGCTTGTCCAGGACGTGTTGCCCGTGGCTGCATGCCCGCCTCGACCCCGCCCGTGGCCGCATGCCTGCCTCGACCTCTTTTTACCATGCTTTCATGTTATGTACTTTATTTTACTAGTTAGTTTATTTTCATAGTACTTTTCTTTGTAAGTGACCGCTCACCACTTTGCATGTGCAAGGGTGACAATTCCACAATTGTTTAGAATGTACTATATGGAGGTTAGACTAACCATCAAATCCTCATATCCGGAGTTGTGAGCTATAAAGCCGTTGTTGTCCCTTTTTGCTTTCTAGTCTTACAACACATCTTAATTTCTCAAACATGCTTTCAAATGTTTGCGAAATCCTTTTCCTCTAAAACTCGTTTTCTAAAATCGTTTTCCTTGGAACTGGGCCGGAGGTTACGAGAGGCACTCAGTGTGCCGTAGGCGATCAGAATTTGATCAGGCTGACTTGTTCACTAGCTAGAACAAGTGCCGCACAATCGTTTAGTCCAGCGCAGAACTACGATTGTGACACTAGGCATGAAGTGAAGGAGTTATCTTTCGCAGCAAAGATGTGGCTTGGACTTAAAGAGAGTAGGCGTTGAGCTTTGTGAAGGCTAGTCGAGGGTCGAAGTGGTGCTTGACTAGGCAACAAAAGAAATGTTGAGACGAAAGGTAGGCGTGGAGGAGGAGTGAGCTAAGTAGGTGTTGAACAACCTAAGTAATGTGGGTGTTGAAGAGCCAAGTAGGTGAGGAAGCAAACAAAAGAACCTCTAAGGGTTGAGCTAGGCGTTGAAGAGATGGACCTTGAGGTAGACGTCCAAGTTTTCCTAATTTTGGTTAATTATATTTATTTATAAGAATAACTAGGTAGCAAGTTGAAATTAAATTGGAGACTAGAAAGTAGGAGGTGGCGTATTTGGTGATGCATGAAGCTGGTGGAGAGTAGTATAAATAGAGGGTCGAAAGAGAAGAAATGGTTTGTAAAATTTTCTTGTGCAAAAGGAGAAATATTTTTACTAAACTCTTTAAAAATCGGTCTAGTAGGTGTATGAGGGTTGCTGGAGAAGAATTCCATCGGTAAGGGTTTGGAATTTGAGTAAAAAGGAAGGATGTCACACTCTACTTTTAAAAATTGATGCGTTGAAAAGCCTATAAAGAAAAGAAGTAAGAGACCATGTTGGAGACAT
Source organism: Citrullus colocynthis (assembly GCA_031780015.1). Classification (NCBI taxonomy): domain Eukaryota; kingdom Viridiplantae; phylum Streptophyta; class Magnoliopsida; order Cucurbitales; family Cucurbitaceae; genus Citrullus; species Citrullus colocynthis. Next base: position 405,945 of record QLSR01000174.1, read on the forward strand.
GGTCAGGACTAAGGTAACGCATGATAAAGGTGGACGACACATAGGTAGTAACCCAAGAGCTTAAAGGGAAAGAAGTGAAACGCATAGGAGGTAATTATGAATAAGATGTAAGCATTGGCAAAGGCAAGACACATAAGCAAAAAGGAATAAAGTTATGTCGTGAAGTATTGGGAAGAGATCCAAGTCTTGAAAAGGAATGATAAATACATAAGGAGGAACCGGGGAAAGAATACTATAGCAAACTGAGTAACGCATAGACTACTATTGATGGATGTTCTCGAGTGTTGGATGAAGTAGAAGGTTGAGAAGTAAGCTTAAAGACTGGAGCAGGAGGTGGACGCATACTAATTTATCATAAGAGAAATATTTCAGTACAAGGAAAAGGTTAAATGAATAACCTTGGATTACAAGCACAAGAACGCATAGAGAGATAATCAAGGAATCCTCAAGGATAGGAGGAAGATCATGGACACAAAACGAAGTAAAGGTAAAAGCAAAGAGTACAAACACATAAAGGGTGGTTTTGAGTTGGATTTGGTTAACAAGAGTAAATCACATTGTCAGATGTGTGATCACATAAGAGAAGGATTTGTAGTTAAGACTTGATATAAGGGAAGAAAGTTGGATGCATGGTATGATACGGTAAGGTACAAACGCATAGTAGTGTGCGTTTGGGACATTGACGCCTAGTAGTATGCGGTGGAGAAACGGGTTCAAAGGTATTATGGCGGAGAGTAAAGAAAGTAAGTAATGAAGCTAAAACCTTAAAGGAAATTCAATGGACGCATAGGGGCAGTATGATTGAATGAATAGTTTGTATATTGGAATATATTGGACGCATAAGATAAGCTTATAAAGGCTAGGTGGCTTCATATAGACCTGACACCTTATAAATAGAAGATGTTAGAAGGAATGTTAAGTATTTCATGCAAGGTGACGCTCGGATAAATGCATGTGTTATTGCGATGCAATGCAGATCTGAAGTGCAAAACTTGTTACTGCATCTATCTATTATTATTAAGCTTCCTATGTGTTTAACATACTATGCGTCTTCTTATGCTTAATGCTATACGTTGGTGATCTGTCAAGTTTTCCTATCCTTTACCCAAGTATAAGCAAAGGATTAGGTTTTCTCGGTGAGTTCGAGGTCGAACACAGGGATTATGTTGATTCTTTATTTAAGTGGATTACATGCATTGTAGTCATAACCAAGAATAATTCGAGAGAGGTGTTTGTTTCTAATCTAAAGAAAGCGATAACATGTACACTAAACTAAAATGTGGAAGATGAAAAGACATGCGACACAACAAAGTCAGCTAGGTGAATTTAATGAATGGGTAAAAACAGGGTTAGGGTTGGTTAACATCTAACATCAGAAACGCATAGTGATAGTCTATTCATACTTGCAACTCTTCTCCCGATTGTCAGCCGCTATGCGTTATATGTCTATAATGCATAAGGGAGTGTTTAGTGTCAAGGTTGTTCCTATGTCTAGGCAACACTACTTAGCCTTGTCAATTGAGTTCCACAATCACTTACCCTCTCGAGCAATCTGATTATTACTACTTATATCGATTAGCTAGATGGACATAAGCATTAGATTAAAATTACAATTGACAAGATCCAATAGTTACACTATGGTTCTTATTTAGATGCTAACGCAACCCTTAACTCGTGATAGATTAGTTACTCATGGATTCAAAGTAGAAAGCGAACAATGTAGAGAAATGAGTAGACATGGAAGAAATATAGATTGATGAACGGAATACAACTTTAGATAGCTCAATGTCTTGACACAAATCTAAAATCAAACTAGAAAAACAAGATAGAAAGCAGGAAAAGGGCGTCAATGTCTTGAGTCGTCGGGATGGAAGCGTGAGGTTCTGCTGTGAAGTGGTCAGGCGGAAGGAAGACTCTTCTCTCTCGAGATATTCGTCTCCGGTTGTGTTCTAGAGAGAACTCTGCTGTCACTTAGGAATTCTTTCGAGAATGAACAACCCTTTCTCATCTTGCAGGACTGCCCTTTTATAGATGTTGCGTTCCCAATCAATGGCAAATCTGCTTGATTGGTGGCGAAATTGATATATGTGTCCATCTCGCCTAATTGCGTAATTCTCGGGTCAATTTAGATCCACCACTTTAGCCACAGATTATGTATGTCAATCTTCCAATAATCTCTCAAGATTCTGATATGATTTTCCGCTCCTTGTGTTTTTGGTAATTATGCGTTCATGGAGAAGTTTGGCGGATGTCAACGCATTGTCAGTTGCTAACGCGCAGTCTTACGTTAAGAGGTAGTCAACTCATCGTTTGCATTCCTGCGTTGAAACATGTGTTTTAGGCTCAAAAAGTGGTAAAATTATCATCTTCATAAAAAATACAAGAGTAGAATGCGTAGGAAGATTTATTAGTAGAATTTAGCTTAAACTACCGCATGCTTCTTTATTTATTTTCTATTTTTCTAAGAAAAAGGCTATAATAACTTGTATTTCTACAAGTTATTAGCATGGTTGGTTAAGTATGTAGCGTGACATGTGGAAACAAGTGGCAAAAAGAGAGGAGAAGTAGTATGACAAGCCCTCTATTCCAAAGCTATAAATAGGACCTTGAGGGAAAAGAAGCGACTGATGATTTGAAGTGAGAATTCTTGAGAGAAAGGGGAGAGAGAAGGCAGAAAAGAGGAATCCTTGCGTCCGTAGTAGAAGTCTGTGGCCAAGAAAGAAGATATTCTTGACAATTTAGCTATCTTGTGTTAAAGATGTTGTCTTGCGTCTAAGGGGTCAGTCTTGAGTTCAAGGTGAATGATGCGTTCAAGTTGGACCTTGCGTCCAAGAGAGGTCGACGCATCCAAAAAGAGAAGTAAGAAGAGTTAGGCTGCACCTCACGTCAGCTATCAACCTTGCGTTCAAGGGCAGGGTTGCGTCCAACCGAGCTGACAAAGGGAATATAAAGCCTTGCGTTCCATGGTTAGAACGCTACGTTCAAGGAGCTCGGGAAAGCAAAATTTGAAGGAAAAGAGGAAATTCCTTAAGCGTTTTTGTGAGTGACACCTTCTTTTCTTTGAAAATGGTTTATTAGAAATATTGTTCTGGTTTTCTTATAAGCTGTGATTTGATGATAAAGTGTTTATTCGAAAAGCATGATGAATGTTTATATTATTTACGAGGCATGTTATTTGTTTCTATTAAAAGGTTGAAATACTCGTTATACATATTTGTGAGATATTATTTAAGAGAGATTTCTGTATGAATTGATTATGAGAAAACTTATTTATAAAGTGTTTAAGAGGAGACTCAATGCTTAAAGGCATGTGAGTTTCCCCGGGACCCAGTACTGAGGGACATGGAGAAGGTACTTGGGCAACCCCCCATATTCCTATGTGCACATAGAGGTTGATATTGCTGGTGCGTCGAGTTCTGCTCCACATTAAGCCAGGAATGATTTCAACGTTGGGTGTGTTGAGTCTTGCTTAACCCCAACTAAGGATGTTTTCGACGTTGAGAGCGTTGAGTTTTGCTCCGCCTCAACTAAGGGAAATTTTTAAGAACGAACTGATTTCATGTTCAACTATTCTTGAATGTATTTATGTGATTTGATTAAGAAGTTGGAAAGTATGATTTTACAGAAATGACGATTCGAATCCATGTATTATGATTATGATGTACAATAATTTTAACATGCCTATTTTCGAACTAAAGATAGTTTTACAAAATCTGTCACTCACTGGGCTTTTAGCTCATCCTTTTATATATTTTCCATTTTCTAGGTAGCATGACAGTTCCCGTTGCCAGTCGAAGTCGAGGTTTGTCGAGTTAATGGATTCTTTTCCCTGAGAAGTGTGGTTAAGAAGAAAGCTAAAGTAAGTTCGACAGTGGGAGTTGACAACGGAGTCGATGATTGCTGTCCTCACGCTCCATCTCGGGCTACGAGAGGGTAGTTCGGAATGGGGTGTGACAAAGGATGTTCATGTTTTCAGGTGTTCTTGAACAAGGGCTGAAGATTTGTTGATTTCGAGCTGTTGGGGAGGAATTTGAAGACCAAATTTGAAGGTAGGTAATTAAGAGGTAAATTTTAAGGTTTATGAAAGAAATCGGAATTAAAAATGGTTAGAAGTGTTGATTTTGATGGTTGAAAGTGTAGGTTGAGCTGTGGAAGCCATCGGATGATTGCCGGCCAAAGGTTGAAGAAGGCAGGCGTGTGGAGAGGTTGTCGATGGTAAAGGCAATTGTTACAATTGGAATGCATGATGTGTTATGCGTCTATTGGCCTAATGCCACGTTGAAAATTGCTAAAGATGTTTATATTAACACGCAAGTTTTCTTATAAAATCCAAGTGTAAGTGTTTGATTCTATGTACTATAACTATTAAGAATAACTTTATACATAATGAATTGATGGATGAACATATGGAGTGATGATGCGGGGTGGAAAATGGATGAATTTGTCAAGTTCAAATATGTTCAGACAACATTCGTGGAGGTGGATGAATCTATGAGAAAAATGGGGTTTAAATAACTTAGCTAGCATATTCCTAAGTGTTACTTAAGCGAGCTTTCATGCTACCAAACTCAAGTTTGAGAACACATCTCTCAATGCTTCGATGCCACATTAATCTTATCTCTAAGATGCATGGTGGGTTCTTCATGCAAAAGTTGAACTTTATCTCTAAAGTCAGTTTTTTTTCTTGTTAAATGACTAAGATTAATCATATACTCTCTCAAGTAGATGATTATACTTACTTAAACGTATTTGTTCGACAGATTAGGTAAGTTTGAAACACTCATTTAATCAAAATGAAAGATACACATAAGTAAAACTTGGAAATGCTAACTTCATGCACTTAACTCATTAAACATCCAATCATTCATGGTGCAAAGTGTTAATGAGTAGAGATGGAGGATTAAAGTCAATGAAACTTATATTAAGAAAATAAACAAATCTCTTGATTGTCATTAACAAAATACAAGAAAGAAAGATGAACATAATGGAGGAATGAAAATGAAAGTCGTCAAGCCGCCAATGGCAATGTTTTGCTTCTTGGAGGCTTGAGATGGTGGCTATTTGATACATAATTTGTACAGGGAATGGATAGATTCTCTCTCTCTAAGAGGCGACTCTAAAACTCTTAGAATCTTCTCACAGAAGAGCTCAAAGTGGAGGGTGGCGATGGAGGTTGAAGGAGAATTTGAGCAGAGTTTCACCTTCGTATTTCTCTTTTGTCTTCTGCATGAATTGCATCAGGCTATTTATAGATGTCCAAAAAGGTAGTCTCATGATGACCTGACACCTTTGCATTTAGTTCTATGCCCTGCTGCATGGATTTCATTGCGTCGTCAGTTCATTGGATCTACCATGGTTTATTTAAGTCAATTATCCACTTGCATATTGACATGACAGTTGCCACCCAAGCGTCTACTTCTACTATTCTTCTCGACGTCGGGTTCCTCGACGTGTTGATCTTTTGTGTAGTTTGGTCTTGATGATTTTGGTAGCACCTTTCCTTTATACTTGAATGTTTTTTGTTCCTTTTCAACTCTATTCTGCGTTCAAAAAGATGTATGATAACTTGGAGAAAATACAAGTTATTATATTCACTATTTGGAATAATTAGAGTAACTTTATGGCTAAACGCATGATTTTGGCAGTTGAATTGTATAATATGTATTACTATGCATTGGCATCACTTACAAAAGAATATACCTGAGAAAATATGTAGTTTTCTGTTCTTAACGCAGGATTAAGTAGAAAAGAAGCACAAATAACTCAAGTACTAGAAAAGAAGCTGCTGCGAGAACCAAAGAAGTAAAAACCCATGCGTCAAGACCATGTGTTGAGAAGAAAAAACAGATACAAATACTTGGACGGTAGCTGTCATGTTAATATGCAAACGTATTACACATTATTAGAGCATGACAGAACCAATGGGCTGACGATTTAAAAAGTCTACGCAGCAAGACATGGAATTTAATGTAAAGTGTTAGATCATCATGAGTTCACTTTTTCGGCACCTATAAATAGCCCAAAGCTTCTCAATTCAAAGGAGGAGAAAAACGAGTTCAAGAGGTGAAAGCTCTGCACAAATTCTCCCTCACTATAACCAGCCTTCATTTCAAGCTCTTCTGTGAGAAAGATTCTGAGAATTTTCAGAGTTATCTCTCAGTGAGTGAGAACCTTCTTCCTATGTCATTTATGTATCAAATAGCAACCATCTCAAGCCTCCATAAAGCAAGACATTGCCAGTGGCGGCTTGACGTCTTCCATTTCTATTCTTTCTTCATTTCCACCTTTCTTACTTATACTTTGTTAATGGCATTCGAAAGAATGATTTATTTACCTAATATAAGTTTGATTGACAATTACCTTCCATTCATTTCCATATTTAATACTCTACACCATGTCTGCTTGTATGATTGAACGAGTTAAATGTTAGAAGTTAGTTCTTCTTAAGCAATATTAAGCATGTTTACATCTTTATTAATGCATATTATTAGCTTGCATAGATTTGTCGAATAAACAAGTTTAAATAAGCACAATCGTTTAGCTTGAGAGGGTAGATGGTTAATCTTTAGCATTTATCAAGACTAGATGAGTTTTAGAGATGTAGTTTATCTTTTGCCAAAACAAACTTACCATACGTCTTAGAGATAAGATTAATGTGGCGTCAAAACATCGAAAGATGGATTATTAAACCCGAAGTTTGTAGATTTGTAAATATACTTAGATATGCTTCAATAACAGCTAGCTGCTGCGTTGACTTTATTATATCTCGTGGTTCCATCATCATTCTCAACACATGCTACCTGATTGTAAATGACATTTGACTAATACTCTCCGTGACCACTTCACCATGTTAATTGTAGGAAGTTGTATTTGTTCTTTATGTATAGATTCATACACATAAAGCTCCTTGAACATAATACTTGTACAGACACCGCATAGAATATGGATTTAGTCTTAACGCCTAAATTATCACAAATCCCTGCGTTCGACCCTAGACTCACCAGGAAATATATAAAAGCTTATACTTGGGTTTTTATGGGAAAACTTGTTGACTAATTAATATATTTGAGTAATTCTCGATGCATACTTTGTAACAAAGCGTTAACACCTAAAGAAATGGCAACAAGTTTTTGGCGCCGTTACTGGGGATTTGAATTCATAATTTAGGTTTTGAAACTATTTCTTGGTCTATGCAGAAAATCTCTATCTTGGGTTGTACAGAGCATTTTGCCGGAGACGTATTTGACAGTTTATGAGCAAGGAAGAACAGCCTTCTTTCATTTCTGACCTTGAAATCGAGAGAACTTTTCAAAAAAGAAGCAAGACTCATCAAAGGTGGAGACAATTATATGGGGAAAAGAAAATGAAAAATCAAGCGAACAACGCTAACATGCCTTTGAGAGCCAACAACAAGAGGGCTAACGCCAGACGAGACAATGAAGTAATGAAAAATGCATTAGCCCAGGCGCAATTTCAAGCTCAAATCCAAGTCGAACAGCAAACTCATCCCATTTTATTGGCACATAATCAGAACCGTTTGATCAGGGACTATGCGTCGCTGATTTTGTATGACTTTTCACCTAAAAAAATGCGACCTGCGTTCCAGGGTTCGAGGTTTGAGATAAAGCCGGTTATGCTTCAGATGCTCCAAACAGCAGGGCAGTTTGGGGGATCGCCTAATGAAGACCTGCACCCTCACTTGAAAAGCTTCATAGAAATTTGCAAAACATTTGTCATCCCGAACATAACTGCTGATGAGATTTGGTTGACGTTGTTCCCATTCTCCCTCAAAGATGAGGTGAGACAGTGGGCCTATTCTTTGGAACCAGGTGAGATTACCACTTGGAACCAAATGATAGAGAAGTTCATGAAGAAATTCTTCCCACCAACAGAGAATGCTCGAAAGAGAAGAGATATAGCCAACTTCTAGCAAAAAGATAGAGAAACCCTGAGCGATGCTTGGGCTAGATTTAAACGGCTGGTGAGAAACTGTCCGCACAATAGTTTTCCCGACTGTGTCCAAATGGAAATATTCTATGATGAACTGACTGAGGCATCTCAGACAGCTGCAAATGCTGCCGCAGCTGGACTTGATAAAACTTACATTGAAGGTAAGGACATTCTAGATAGAATATCAAGAAATCATGAAGATTGGGAAGATCAAGGCTATAGTCGATCAGGTCGACGACAAAACAATGCGCTGAGAGGATCGAAAAATAACAGTATTGCTGCATTGCAAGCCCAAGTTGTCGCCATAACTAACCTATTGCAAACCATGACCATAAATCAGTCAAATGCAGGAAGTGGCAGGCAAGTAAATGCAGTAAATTAGATGACCACTGTAGGATGCGTTGGATGCGGGGAGGCGCACGCGTATGAGGTATGCCCATAGAATCCTCAATCGATATGCTTCATACGAAACAATCCGTATTCAAACACATACAATCCCGGCTGGAAAAATCATCCCAATTTCTCATGGGGTGGTAACAACCAGCCTGAGCAGCAAAGTGCTTCCATGCACAACAGGGGTGGATCATCCGGATTCCACCATGGACATTAGAGGCAAAATCAACCACAATTGCATCAACCAATGCCTAGACCATCATCATCTATGGAAGCTCATCTGAAAGAATATATCCAGAAGAACGATGCCTTGATGCAAACCCAAGCGTTGTCTATAAGGAATTTGAAGCTTCAACTAGGCCAGATTGCTAGAGAATTGAAAATGCGGCATAAAGGCTCTCTTCCGAGCAACACCGAAACCCTGCACTATGTAGGCAGTTCAGGAAAAGAACAGTGTCAAGCTGTGACACTGCGTAGTGGAAGACTCATGAATGAACTTCCCCACCCACGGAAGAAAACTCTGACCAATAAGACTATGAATCCTTCTGACCAATCAGACAACTCTCGACTGACAATTCAACCTCTTTCCAACCTTACAACTGAATATGATAACATAACGCAGGAAAAACAAGATGATACGCAGAGAATTTTATCAGGAAAAGCTGCCTCAACAAGCGTATCAACCTAGCTTCAAATGCTTCCTTACCCACAGAGGTTATGGAAGAAGAAAAATAATGAAGGGCAGTTCAAACGCTTCTTGGATGTACTAAAGCAGCTGCACATCAACATCCCACTGGTGGAAATGTTAGAGCAAATGCCCACCTATGCTAAATTTCTCAAGGACATATTGTCGAAAAAGAGAGGAATGGGCGAATAGGAGACCACAGCCCTGAAGCAATAATGTAGTGCTATGGTCTGCGAACGCATCCCCACGAAGATGAAAGACCTAGGGAGCTTCACCATTCCGTGCTCCATTGGAGGAATTTACATAGGTAAGGTGTTGTGTGACCTGGGGGCCAACATTAATTTTATGCCCTTATCAATATTCAAGAAATTAGGGATCGTGTCGCAGCCAGCAACAGTTACTTTACAATTGGTGAATCGATCCGTTGTACATCCTGAAGGAAAGATAGAGGAAGTGTTGGTGAAAGTAGACAGATGTATCCTCTCTACAAACTTGATAATCCTTGATTATGAAGTAGATAAGGATGTCTCAATCATACTTGGACACCCGTTTCTGTTAACGGGTCATACCCTTATTAACATCCATAAAGGAGAGATCATTATGAAAGTTAATGACCAAGAAGTGATTTTCAACGTCTTTAAAGCGTTGGAGTATCCAGGGGAACAGGAGACCAGCCAAAGCATCAACGCAGAGGATGAGTTCACTCAGATGAAGCTTGAAGAAGAGAGTGACAAAGTTATTGCAAATCTGGACGCGCAACAGCCTGAACAATGTTGTGCTTTGGTCCATTCTACTTTTGAATCTTGCTTTGGTCCATTCTGCTTTTGAATCTTTGACACCTAATCAAACCAATCAACGAACAAAATCGTCTCTGGAGGAAGCGCCAGAGCTTGAGTTAAAAGTGTTACCAGTCCACCTGAAGTATGCATACTTAGGAGAGGGTAACACTCTTCCAATCATTATTTTAGCTGCACTATCCCCTGATAAAAAATCAGCCTTGTTAAATATTCTTAAAAAGCACATTCAAGCTATTGGATGGACGCTGGCTGATATTAGAGGGATAAGCCCCACATATTGCATGCACAAGATTCGTCTAGAAGCAAAAAAAGACGGATCCATAGAGCCCCAAAGACGGCTTAATCCAGCAATGAAAGAAGTTGTCAAGAAAGAGGTGCTTAAATGGTTGGACGCAGGTGTTATCTTTCCCATATCTGATAGCAAATGGATGACTCTTCTGCAATGCGTCCCAAAGAAAGGAGGTATTACTGTAGTCTCAAACAAGAACAACGATTTAATTCCCACCCACACTGTCACGGGGTGGAGAATTTGCATGGACTATAGGAAACTCAACGCGGCGACAAAGAATGATCATTTCCCATTGCTTTTTATTGACCAAATGTTAGATAGACTTGCAGGGAATGAGTTCGTTTGCTTCTTGGATGGCTATTCTGGCTACAATTAGATCATGATTGCTTCGGAAGACCAGGAGAAGCAACATTTACATGTCCTTATGGTACATCCACATTTTAACGCATGTCGTTTGGACTATGTAACGCCCCAGACACCTTTCAGCGGTGTATGATGGCAGTCTTCTCTAAATTTTTAGAAGAATCGGTGGAGATATTCATGGACGACTTTCGGTCTTCAGAATTCGTTTGATGCTTGTCTAGCCAATTTGGAGAAAGTATTGAAAAGATGCGAGGACACCAACTTAGTACTGAATTAGGAAAAATGCCATTTCATGGTGAATGAAGGGATAGTCCTTGGTCACAAAGTATCCAAGAAGGGCCTTGAAGTCGATCAAGCCAAAATTGAAGCCGTAGAGAAGCTGCCGCCTCCTACAAATGTAAAGACACTCCATAGTTTTTTAAGGCATGCGGGCTTTTATAGAAGGTTTGTTAGGACTTTTCCAAAATTGCACGTCCTTTGAGCTCATTACTGGAGCAGAATCGACCCTGTGTCGTTGATGAAGAATGCCTTAAGGTATTTGAGACTTTGAAGGTATCTCTGGTGTCAGCACCCATTTTAATTGCCCCAGATTGGTTGCAGCCGTTCGAACTAATGTGTGATGCTAGTGACTATGCGATGGGAGCTGCATTGGTTCAATGCAGAGTTAGAATGCTGCAGCCTATAGCCTACGCCAACAAAACTTTCAATAAAACCCAAGAGAATTATACCACTATAGAGAACGAGTTGCTGGCAGTAGTGTTTGCTGTTGAAAAATTTAGAGCATATCTTCTAGGGTCAAAAGTCATCATTCACACTGACCACTTAGCTATCTGATACTTGATGACTAAGAAAAAATTCTAAGTCGAGGCTCATTTGATGAGTTCTGCTTCTTCAAGAGTTTGACGTAGAAATAGTTGATCGAAAAGGTACAGAGAACAACGTGGCAGATCATCTTTCTAGACTTGAGAATATGTAACACGATCGAAAATAGCCGGATGCTAACGCAAGCTTTCCAGACAAAACTGTACTCAAAGTCACTGAATCAGTTCCGTGGTATGCAGATATTGTTAACTTCTTGGTGTGCAGGCAAGTCCCTGAAGATTTCAATGCACAACAGAAGAAGAAGTTGATGCATGATGCGAAATTTTATTATTGGGATGAGCCCCAACTCTACAAAAGGGGGCCGGATCACATCTTCAGACTATGTGTCCCAGAGACTTTGTATCAATGCGTCCTGTCTCAATATTACGACTCCCCCTATGGAGGGCATTTTGGAGGACAGCGGACTATAGCCAATGTCTTACAAAGCGGATATTTCTGGCCAACTCTCTTCAGAGACGCCAGGGACTTTGCGATCAGGTGCGATAGATGTCAACGCACCGAAAATATCTCGAGTCGAAACGAAATGCCACTAACCTCTATCTTAGAAGTCGAGCTCTTTGACGTATGGAGTATTGATTTTATGGGCCCCTTTCCGCCATCAAATGGCCACAACTACATACTGGTAGCTGTGGATTATGTATCAAAATGGGTTGAAGCAATTTCTTGTGCTAAGAACAATGCGGCAATAGTCTCAAATTTTCTTCAAAAGAATATTTTCACGAGATTTGGAACGCCGATAGCCATAATTAGTGACAAAGATATGCATTTCATCAATAAGATTATTTCCAAGTTGCTAATCAAATACAATGTACATCATAAGGTGACAACTGCGTACCACCCACAGACGAATGGATAGGCAGAAGTTTCCAATAGAGAGTTGAAAGCTATTTTAGAAAAAGGAGTTAACTCCTCTCGAAGGGACTAGGCATCGAAATTAGACGAGGTGTTATCTGCATATCGAACAACATTCAAGACGCCTCTCGGAATGTCACCATACACCTTGGTCTTTGGAAAGGCATGCCACTTGCCCTTAGAGTTAGAGCACAAAGCATTGTGGGCGGCCAAGAAATTAAATCTAGACTTGAAAGCAGCTGGAGAAGCGCGTCAGCTTCAACTGAATGAATTGGAGGAATGGAGACTTCAAGCCTACGAGAATGCAAAGATCTACAAAGAGCAAACAAAGCACTGGCACGACCAACGCATTAGTAAGAAATCTTTGCATGTAGGACAAAAGGTCCTCCTTTTTAACTCAAGACTGCGTTTGTTTCTAAGAAAACTGCTAACAAGATGGTCTGGTTCTTTTGTGATTAAAGAGATCTTTTCTCATGGTGCTGTAGAGCTGATGAATGAAGACGGCACCGTGAAGCCATATTATGAAGAATGCCTTGAACGAGACAAAATAGCCGTTGATCTGGCAAAGACAGAATGAGAACAAGATGGACATGCCATGTATTAACAACGATCACATATATCCCAGGGACGCTTCCTTATTTTTGTACTTTATTTGCTTTCATTTCTTTCTGCATTTTTAACTCTTTCCGCATTATTTTTGTCATTTTCTTTTCTTTGCGTTTTCTTATTTGTTATTATCTACCTTAAAAAAGTTTTTGTTTAGATGCTATCTATATCATTCTTTGATGAAAATAAATTGCTCTTTCCAAAGTATTAATAAAACTTGGATAATTACAAGGCGTCGACATTAAAACAATACGACACGATTAACTCGACGCCTGAGGGGAAGGGGATCTGAAGCGATTTAGTCAGATCACGAGATTTGAAAGAATGCGATCAGATCAAGAATTTGAAAAATCGACTGCGCATTCACTGGCTAACGCCGACTGGTGTCAGACCATTTAATGCAGCTATGATGTCACACATCAAGCCGATAACCCACGCGCTCAGCTAAAACCCTATATAAACCCTTATTCAGCCCTTTTTCAAGTTCACGCTTTCATTCTCTCTGAACTTTCCGACGATCGTTGCGATTTCCTGGGAAGTCGAAAAAACTTTTCGAACTTTCCGATTCTCACCCATTTTCTCTCTTTTTCCCAAATCTTTTCAATGGCTTCCTAACAACCCACCTCCTCCAAAAGCCCTAAGCCAAATGCCTCCTAAAAGGCTGGCATTGCATCATCCTCGAGGCAAGGCAGTAGGAATTCGTCCACTGCCTCCACCATGCCTTAACCCTTAACCATTGTCCGCCTCAACAGTCCAGAGTTGGAGGCGGCATCAGCCTCATCTCTGCCACACTTTAGGGACCTGTCTGAAGCCCAAGAGGTGGAGAGGAATGACGAGTCCAATGTCTTCGGAAACATCCTGGACACCATAGACGAGGAAGACAATGACCGGTTGGACAGGTTGGTCGACCAGACAGTGAAGAGTGTGCCGCATGGGTTAGTCCCTGCGGCGGGTGGTCTTGAGGAGTCAAACTCCGATGATAGACCTATTGGAAAGGTTATTGCAGCGGTAGAGAAGAAGAAGTCCGCTGAGAAAAGGAAAAACAGGCTAATCAGGGCCATGGAAATGAAGCCAAGGAAGATGTTCCCCCACTAAAAAGAAAGAATGAAAAAGTCAAGGATGTAGGGACTTCCGAGGCTGTCGCAGCAATTCTTGCCGCAGCAATTGTTGAGCAGCTAGCGACGAGAGCGGCAGAGAAGTCCAAGAAACTGAAAGATGACATCAAAAGAATGAAAGAAGGGATGGAGTCGTTCCTTGCCGCACAAAAGAAAAGAAAAGAAGAGAAGAAGAAGGAAATCGCATCTGGTGAATAAGCAGTCAAGGCGATCGCCAGAGAAGCTGAGTTCCTCCATCACATGGCAGAGATTGCGGCGGAGTTTGAAATTGAGCTGGAAGGAACTGATGCGAAGAGGATCTCCAAAACTGAACGCATCAAAAGAAACCTCCGGAAGATAAGGGAGAGAAGAGGAAAGAAAAGGAGGTAACAATAAGTAAGGAAAAGCTATCGGAGAAAAAGAAGAGGACTGAGGTTGCTAAGGCACCTACAGTCGTAATAAGGGATTTGGATGCAGGCAGAGCAAGGAGAATGCTTGATAGTCCCATCAGCAAGCTCCATACTAAAGTGGGGTTTTTCCCAGAGCCGATTGAGCTACCCGCCTTCATTATTCAAAGAGTCAACGCGATGGGTTGGAGACAGCTTTGTGAGAGTGCCCAAGTCATCCAACCCGCGGTCGTGGAGGTATTCTACTAAGGAACCATCCACAGAAAAGCACACAAAGTCAAAGTTGAAAATGTGGTGATTTCCTTCGAGCCTCGGGAGATCAATGGGTTGTTTGATCTTCCCGACGTTGTGGCAGCAGATGGTAACAGAATCGTGTCAACGCCAACAGAAGCCGAAATGCATGATGCCCTTAAGACTATCACCAAATCAGAGTCAAAGTGGAATACCTCCCCACCATGCATGATGCCTCAATATCAAGGGACTATGCCATGGTCATTTATTGCATCATGCGGGGGATTCGACTAGATGTGGGAGGCATCATTGCCCCACATATTAGGGGGATGTTCTTCAAGCCAAGGGGTCAGTTATTCTTCTCTTTTCTTGTCCAAGACTGTGCACTAACGCGGAATGAATGGAAGATGCGCAAGTCAAGGCAGTAAATGGGGTCCTTTCAGCCTAGAGTCTGAGAAGGATATTAAAGGACTCCCCGCATCTGCTTGAGGCGGCCAAGACAAAGAAGAGGCCCGCTAAGTCACAAGAACCATCATCCCCCTAGCCTCCACAACCCAAGAAGAAGAAACTTGTCAAGAAGCATTTTGAGATGCAAGCGTCGAATTGACAACCTAGTGAAGTCGAAGTAGCTGTTCAGCTCGATGCCAACAAGCAAGCCTTGACCGTTTATACTCCTCCCATTAACCAAACCATTGAGAAGCCCTCTTCACCTTCCTCTTCTCCTTCCCTTTCCCCTAAAATCCAAAAAGAGCCACTTGCCACACCTGCCACCCAACGCGGCCTTCCTTCGCCTCTCCGTCTTCCTGTCACGACTTAAACTTAGAGTCAAGGGAAGTGTCGCTGCCTTCTTCGCCTCACCTAGAGTTAACCCTCTACCCGTTTCAACCATCCATTTTTAGAGAGGCAACTCCATCCCCACCACCACCAACCGTTGAGTCGACCTTGACTTTGGATCCTGAGGAGTCAACCCCCCTTAAAGTCTCACCGCCTCGCCATGAACCTCAACCTTCCAATCTTCCAACTCCACCAACTACCAAAAATTCTGCCCGCCTAACTGATAACTTATAGAAATACAAGTTATAATAGCCTTTCTCTTAGATAAATAGAGATTAAATAGAGAAGCATGCGGCAGTTGATGTGATTTTTATTAATAAATCTTCCTTTGCGTTATACTCTTGTATTTCTATGAAGATAAATGATTTTACCACTTTTTGAGCCTAAAACGCATGTTTTAACGCAGGAATGCAAACGATGCGTTGATGACGTCTTAACGCAGGACGACACGTTAGCAATCTGTTCTTCATGGATGCATGATCTGAACGGAACGCAAACAACCTGAAGATGCGTTAACAACTACTCAACGCAAGACTAAGTGTTAGCAACGACGTCGCGTTGACATCGGCCAAACTATTCATGGACACATAGACGACCATTAATGCAAGGTGCTGAGAATCAAAGCAGACTCTTGAGAGATTGAAGGATGATTGACGAACATGATTTGTGGCCAAAGTGGTGGATCTTAATTGACCCGAGAATCACGCAATCAGGCGAGATGGACGCATAGTATCAATCTCGCTGCCAATCAAGCAGATTTGCCATTAATTGCGAACACATCATCTATAAAAGGGCAGCTCCGTGAGATGAGAAAGAGTTGTTGATTCTCGGAAGAACTTCATAAGTGACAGCAGAGTTCTCTCCAGACTTCAACCGGAGACGAATAGCTCGAGAGAGAAGAGTCTTCCCTCCGCCGGACCACTTCACAGCATAGCCTCACGCTTCCATCCGGGCGACTCAAGACATTGACGCCTTTCCCTGCTTTCTTTCTTATTGTTCTATCTTGATTTTAGATTTGTGTCAAGACATTGAGCTCATCTAAAGTTGTATTTCATTTCATCAATATAATTATCTTCCACGTCTACTCATTTCTCTAAACTTTCCGCTTTTTACTTTCAAACCATGAGTAACTAATCACTCAAGGGTCTAGGGTTGCGTTAGCATCTAACTAGGAACCACAGTGTAACTATTTTATTTTGTCAACTGTGGGCTTAATTCGATGCTCATGTCCATCTGACAAATCGATATAAGTAGTAATAATCAAACTGCTCGAGAGGGTAAGTGATTGTGAAACTCAATTGACAAGGGCCAAGTAGTATGGCCTGTCTATGGGGATAACCTTGGTTCTTAACACTCTCCTATGCGTTATAGATATAACGCATAGCGGCTGACAACCGGGAGAAGAGTCGCAAGTATAAATAGAATACTACTATGCGTTTCCGATGTTAGATGTTAATCAACCCGAACCCTTTCTTTATCCATTCACACACATCTTTAGCTGAACTTGCTGTGTCGCATGATTTCCATATTCCACAATTTTTAGTCTAGTGTACAAACAATCGCTTTCTTTAGATTAAAATCAACTCTCTGAACTATTTATTGGTTACCCCTGCAACGCATGAAATTCAATTGAAAACTTAATCAATATAATCCCTGTGTTCGACCTCAAACTCACCGAGAATACCTAGTCTTTTGCTTATACTTGGGTAAAGGATAGGAAAATTTGACAAGACCACCAACGCATAGTAGTAAGACGCATAGCATGCTCAAAACATGACATGTTGAACGCATAAACACATCATTTAACACTTTGTTTTAGGACAATTTACACATACAAAATAACAACAACACTAACGCCTCACCCAGCACCAACCTTTCACCCGCAGGCAGAAGCAACCACTAGCACGCATCCTCAAGAAGACCCATATCACTTACGACATGCAACTGCTCGGCTGTAGTTTGTTGATATGAGTCTAGATGACTTGTTGCAGTACTTGGATGATGGGATCCTTCACCCCACCATGGGAGATCTAGATGAAGTTTAGCGCAAGGAGATGGAACTTCTCCAGCGGCAAGAAGAGTTGGCTCAACAAGTTTCTCAGTTGGGTCAGAAAGTGACTCAGATGGTGTAGCAACAATCGGAGCTTCAGAGTTTTGTTCAACGCCAAGCTCAGCGTCAAGAGGAACAATTTTGCACTATGATGAATTACATCTATGAAGTGTTCGTCCAGCGCATCCTAGCACCAGTTATTCCTCCTTCCCTTCGGCAACCCCTTTAGTTCAACGCTCCAAATCCTCTCCCTGCAGACAATAATGACAACAACCTGGGGGAGAACTTAAATTTGGGAGTGTTGTTTGGGATTTCTTTTCTTGTATTTTTGTTTTCAATTCTTTTGTAAATGTTACAACGTAGAATACATATTCATTAATACATACATTTAATTCATGAATTGTTCTTTGTTCTCTTTGGTTTGTGCTTTCATTTATTTCATGCCTTATTATTTTTCCCGCCTTGTTTTTGTTTCTGCATCCAATCTTAATGATGAAATTTATGCACTTCACCTATAGACTAATTAAAACGAAAGGATTAACTCACAAGCCTTAGGATATTACACTTAGTAAAATATTTCTACCAATTTAGTATGCGTGCAAGCTTTGCCTCAAACCTCTTTTACAAAATTTTTCTAAGTCAATCTCATAACTCGATTTCAGCAATGAGAACCTTGTTGTCTTCAAATTTTGGGGGTGGGAGAGGTTTGAGCTATATGTTCATAATTCATAAAATTTCTTCCAAAATAAAAAAAATAAAAAAATAACAAATAGAGATAATAATAATATAATTCCTTTGGACAAACAACTTCGTTGACAGTGCATAAAATTAGCCTGTTAAGAGTTGAGTTGAGAATGGTTCTTGCTTGATGTTGGCTGCCTCCATGCACCTCATAGTTGGTATGTCAAAACGAAGGTGAGAGTCCAAGATCAGCGAAAAATAAATAAACGGTACCACTGTCGACACAACCAAAAAGGAACACGACAAGTGCCGAGTTGTGAAAGGGTATTTGCTCGATGTTGGTTGCTTCCATGCACCCCATCGCTGGTATGTTAAAACGAAGATAGATAGCCCAGATCAACGCAAGTCCAGTAAACTAAATAATAAAAAAAGCCATAAAGAGAGAATTTATGAAAATGAAATCTAAGGCACATTACTAAAATGAGGATATCAGAGTGACTGAAATGAGTAAGAGTATTTTTTAGGATTAAGCTTGCCGCATCTAAAATTAGAAATACTTTCTAGGCGTCAATTGAAAAAGAACTTGGTGTAGTTATCTGATTGTGGATATAGTCTAGAAATAGAAGGCATGTTGAGAGATTGAGCTTTTTACTTAAACTTCGACGGTAGAAATTAATAAGTCTCTAAATGAATGCTTGATGACAAACATTATTCTAAATTTGGGGGTGTGATAACTTGGAGAAATACAAGTTATTATATTCACTATTTGGAATAGTTATAGTAACTTTAGGGCTAAACGCATGATTTTGGCAGTTGAATTGTGTAATATGTATTACTATGCATTGGCATCATTTACAAAAGAATATACCCAAGAAAATATGAAGTTTTCTGTTCTTAACACAAGATTAAGTAGAAAAGCAGCACATATAACCCAAGTACTAGAAAAGAAGCTACTGCGAGAACCAAAGAAGTAAAAACCCATGCGTCAAGACCATGCGTTGAGAAGAAAAAGCAGATACAGATGCCTAGATGGTAGTTGTCATGTCAATATGCAAACAGATTATATGTAATTAGAGCATGACAGAACCAATGGGTTGATAATTTGAAAAGTCTGCGAAGCAGGGCATGAAATTTAATGTAAAAGTGTCAGATTATCATGAGTTCACTTTTTCGACACCTATAAATAGCCCAAAGCTTCTCAATTCAAAGGAGGAGAAAAACAAGTTCAAAAGACCAAAGTTCTGCACAAATTCTCCCTCACCATAACTAGCCTCCATTTCAAACTCTTCTGTGAGAATGATTCTGAGAATTTTCAGAGTCATCTCTCAGTTAGTGAGAACCTTCATCCTATTGCCATTTATGTATCAGATAGCAACCATCTCAAGCCTCCATGAAACAAGACATTGCCAGTGACAGTTTGACGTCTTCCATTTCTGTTCTTTCTTCATTCCACCTTTCTTATACTTTGTTAATGACATTCGAGAGAATGATTTATTTACCTAATATAAGTTTGATTAACAATTACCTTCCACTCATTTCCATATTTAATACTCTACACCATGTCTGCTTGTATGATTGAACGAGTTAAATGTTAGACATTAGTTCTTCTTAAGCAATATTAAGTATGTTTACATCTTGATTAATGCATATCATTAGCTTGCATAGATTTGTCGAATAAACAAGTTAAATAAGCATAACTGTCTAGCTTTAGAGAGTAGATGGTTAATCTTTAGCATTTATCAAGACTAGATGAGTTTTAGAGATGTAGTTAATCTTTTGCCAAAACAAACTTATCATGCGTCTTAGAGATAAGATTAATGTGGGGTCGAAACATCGAAAGATGGATTCTCAAACCTAAAGTTTGTAGGTATGTAAATATACTTAGATATGCTTAAGTAACAACTAGCTGCTGCATTAACTCTATTATATCTCATGGTTCCATCATTATTTTCAACGCATGCTACCTGATTGTAAATGACATTTGACTAACACTCTTCACAACCACCTCACCATGTTAATTGTAGGAAATTGTATTTATTCTTTATGTATAGATTCATACACATAAAGCTCCTTGAACATAATACTTGTACAGACACCGCATAAAATATATATTTAGTCTCAACGCCTAATTTATCACAAATCTCTGAGAAACACGTCGTCGTTTTGTTTGAGTTTCGGCTGTTTTAAATATTTCAGTATTGTAAATAGCCTTAACTCTGGTTGGTTTTAACTTTTATAAATAACTTTAGTAATGAACGCTTGCAGAAAAAATTTGTACACCTCTTTTAGTAATGAACGCTTCATTAATTTCAAAAGAAACTTTGTACATATGTTCAATCAAACAAGAAATAGATATTAAATTCCTCTTGCAAGAGGGTACATACAGAACACTTTCTAAGTATATATATCTATTTCCAAAAAATAACTTTACATCTCCCACTGCCAAAGCTGAGATGAGCTCTCCTGATCCAACCTGGAGAGTTATCTCACCATCTTCTAGTTGTTTCCAGGAACTAGTTTCGTGAAAAGAAAAACAAACATGATTAGTGACCCCTGAATCCAGTATCCAAGTAGAATCATTATTCTCCACTATACATGTTTCTAGAACCATTAAATCGTATTTACCTTGATTCTCTTTCCAGCCTTCTTATCGGCAAGGTATTTTGGGCAGTTCCTTTTCCAGTGACCATCACCGTTGCAGTAGAAACATTTTCCTTTCTCTACAACGGGCTTTTTGCCTTTTGCAGTAGTAGTAGGAGGTGTTTTCCCTTTCCCTTTTCCTTTCTTCTTCTGAATACCTTTATTCTTCGGGACAAATTTATTTCCAGAGGTAGATCCCTTTTGGAATCTCCTTTTTGAGGTAGTAACAACATTTGCCTCTGTCTCAGAACCCTTATTTTTCAATAAGGACTGGTAAATCTGTAACTCATTGAGAAGAGTGGTAAGATTATAATCTATTATGTTCATCATGGCGTTAGTTCTGTACTGGAAAAAACTCTTCGAAAGAGACTCCATGATGAATCCTACTTGGCTCTTCTCGTTCATGATAGTCCTGTTTACTTCCGCGATGTTGAAGTGGACTATCATGTCCAGAACATGTTCCCTAACATTTGTTCCTTCTTTCATCCGGCAATTGAAAACATATTTGATAGCATCATGCATAGCTAAGGAGGACGGTTGTCCAAACAGAGCTTGTAGTGAGTCCATGATCTCCTTAGCAGTGACCATTTTTTCATGCTTTTTAGATAGTATATCTGATATACTTGCCAAAATATAGACTTTGGCTTTTTCATTAGCCTTGGTCCATCTGTCATGAGCGTCCCGAACAGTTCGATTCGCATTCTGAGTAGGGACTGGAGGACATTTCTCCGTTAAAACAAACCTCAGATCGTCGATAACTAGTAGTGTTTAAATTAGATTTCCAAGTTCCATAGTTATCATTGTTAAGTTTTTCCAAAGCTAATAGTTGAACTATAGATGTATTCATTGCTGGAAAAAATGAACAAGTTTAATTAGTGAATGTACTCTAAATTTTAATCAAATTTATTTAGCAACTAATAATGTACCCATATTTCATTATCTATTTTGCAACGATACTTCAGTGAGTCAGAATGGCCCCTACCGAAGGGCAGTTAACCACTCCTTCACTGAATCAAGATACTCTTGACTAAATACTAATACCAAAATAACTCTTATTCTTATAGTATTTAGTTACCATTTCTTTGGTCAAGAGCTTTACTAAGACTTAGTAAATCTTGTAAGTGTATGCCCTCCATTTTCGAATCACAAAGATCAGAATCAAACAAGCCCTCGAAGGAGAAACAATTGATTGAAAACGGACCTAAGTAACATTATCTATTTCTGGATTTCACGGAGTTCTGAATCCTATGTTACAAACCCTTCGAAGGGATAGGCGCCAATAAACACCAAGCAGGTGCAACATAAGAATCTCACGGTGTGACCTAATGAAAGAGACCGTAGGTCGTGTTGACACACACCCCTCACCCACTTACTATGAACTACTTCCCCTATTCACCTTGCTATTGACCCATGCAAACACTTTCTAAAGGGAAGTTGCCCAAATAGCAACTCGAAGTTGAGTATGGGATCTTATGTTGTGAACTCTTAGGGACGTGAGAGCTAATGATAACGTATCGTATACATTATTAATCTCCTACTGAAGTGTTGTAATTTTAATTGGGTATTTACTTGGTTATATTCCGGCTAAATATATACAACCTAAGTCCAGGTGAACAATCCAAGTATAACGTTTATACTGGTTTGTTTAACCTATGATGTCTAAGTGATTTAAGCCAATTTAACTCACCTTACACCGCTCTCGCATGCTCATAAAATCGGGTTAACTCAACTCAGACGCCAACTCGATCCCCAAGTAGGAGGTGTTTCGTAAACCGTCAACTTACATACCTCCAGCCTTAGACAGGATTTTGTTGGGCAAGTTTTGTAAACACAATTTTACAAGATATCGACCTAATTTTAACTATTAAAAGAGGTTGATTTGAGTTGCACCGGTTTTACCCTAGGTGAGCATGCAATTATCTTTGTTATAGATTTTAAAATTCTAATTTATTTTATAACAATTATAAAATAAACAATTCAAAAAAATCATAACATATATATACATTTCATCAATTAATATAACTAACTTATATTAACACTCATGAAACTAAAATAATCATGCATACTATATATTATAACATTTATAACATACATAAAATGCATGAAACATGCTTATTCTATGGGGGGATTTGAATCTATATGGCATACTATATGCACAAATAAATTTAAATTAATTAAACATACATTCATAATGCATAAATAATTAAAACACGCTAAATTGGACCAATTTTGGCATTTTTTTGCAAGCCAAAAACTAAATTATTACAATAATAATTTATAAAACTGCTCGAACAAGTCCCGAACACTTCGAACCAGCTAGAACTGGCTTGAAACACCTCGAAAACGGGCTGAACCGGCTGGAAAAGGGTTGAACTGGTCCAAAAAAATATTGAACCGGTCAAACTTTGACTCAACCGGTCAACTTCAACTTCTTCTTCCTCTCGTGAGTTCAACCAGAAGAAAGAAAAAACAAAAATCTGCTACTCTATTTTCCTTCTTCATGAGCACTTGTCAGTCTTCTCCAAAATTCGGCCAAAATACAACTCAATAAATCCCGAAAAATGTTACAGACTCTTCTCAACTCATTAACGAGCAAAATGCTTAGATTAATTACAATAATTGCTCACAAATTGAAGGGTAAAAAAAATGCCAAAACCAGAAAAATCAATTTAGCTCCCATAAACATTCATCTCATGAATTAAACCCCACCAAAGCAAATTGAGTGAAATTAATTAGCTCTGATACCAATTGATGGTAAATGAGCATGCAGCGGAAGTAGATTTGATCAATTTTTACTCTAAGATGCTCAATTTAGAGGATTAAACATGCAATTAAGAAGAAAAACCAAAGTTTCAAGAACACTTATCCTTGAAGCTCCAAATTCTCCTTCAATTCTTGATGAATTTCAGCACCACTTGGTTGTAGACCACCATAAGAGTCTTCTCTACTATTCTCTAGGCTTAGATTGGATGGTGGGATCCAAATTTGTAGTGAATTTGAGAAAGAATGAAGGTTGGGAAGAAGATGAACAATGGATGGAATTTTGCAAAGTTAACCCTCAATTTCACAAAATTCTTAACCATTTTTATGTCAAAATCATCTCTATTTATTAAAGAATAACATCCAATCCAATTGCATAAAAATTTGACAACACAAAATGGTTAATTTGTTGGTTAATTGTGAATAAGACAACCAAGCTCCTAGCTTAGTTAGTGGAAAAATCCAATCTTCAAAAATCAATTTTAAAATCAATTTTCAATGAATTTCAAAAATTGAATTAAAATTAATTTTTAATTTCAAAAAATAATTAAATAATTAAATAAAAATAATTTAATATTTAATTAATTAAATATTAATTTAATATTAAATAATAAAATAATATTATTTTTCCCACTTGTCCCGATTTTTCTGAAAAACCGATATGAATCCCTATTCATATGATTAATATTTAAATCATATTTAAATATTATAATTAACTCTATTTGTACGTTTAATTCATAATTAAACGTCAATATATCCTATATATCTGACTTTCATTCCTTAAGCCAAGATTTGAACGGTTCAAACTTATTCACCACATTATCTAAGATTTTAGTCCATTTATGAGTTAGTAGAGGGACCTAATAGACCTACAGATCATGAGCTCCAACGATTCGAGATTAACTGGCCAAACTCTTTAACCTAGTTAACCAACATTCGTTAACTAACGGGACACTCAACTAAAACCCATAGCTGCACTCTCCTTACCGTAGATATATTTGTGTCCATTTGATATAACCGTCATCGATAAGTCAATCCTTCACAGGTTGTTCATAACTTCAGTTAGGTCAAATACTGATTTACCTCTGAGTTACATCTTCTTAAGTACCATTGTCCCTCTAATGAACAATTGATCTATGATCTAATCACTAAATCCATTCCCTCTCGGGCCAGTGAGAGGATGGGGCCCCTTGTTCAAGTCCTGGGAACAACACTTAAGAGAACAACCTCTCTTTTATCCCTAAGTTGGGTAGGAGTGAATTTTGTCTTGCAAATTCTATGTCCCCAACTATCTACTCGGTTTTATCCCTGAAATAGGAGGAATGTTGAGCAGCGCTATTGAGCTTACTCTCACCTATGCAGATCAAGGGATAATTCTGAATAATCAGGAGTTCATAGGTAGCTCAAGATTCAGATCAAGTTATCTAGGTCATCGATAAGTGAAATTAATCAGTGTTAATACGTAACGGTGATTATTTCAGAGTCAGTCTTACACAATCTCCCCCACTCACATGTCTCTACATGAGCAAATCAGGATCACTTCATTTATGACACTTTACAACATTTGTAACAATCATGAAGCGGGTCATATTCAATAGTGTCCCAGGAAGAGGTACCCAACCTGATCCATGTACTATAGACTATTGAGGCTACTTACTCGAACTTGATCCTATTTATGTCTCCACATAAAGTCCAAGTACTCATGATAGTAGCCAATGGTTCGTAGTTTAATTGGATTTGCAGTTAATAAATAATTAATTCACTTGAATAACTTCATATGTACTAAAATTCACCTATTTACAAAAACTATGAGTTTTAGGACATACAACCCAACAGATCCGGGCTACCCACCTTCGTTTTGGCATACCGGGGTGCATGGAGGCAGCCAACATTGAGGAGGTATTCCTTCACAACTCAGTTTTTATCACGATCATTTTTTATGTGTCGATAGCGAAACCGTTTATTTATTTTCGCTAATCCTGGTCACTCACCTTCGTTTTGACATACTAACTATGGGGTGCATGGAGGTAGCGAATATCGAGCAAGAGCGCTTCTCAACTCAACTCTTAACAGACTAATTTTATGCACTGACAGTGGAGTTATTCGTCCAAATATTATGATTTTTTTTATTATAATGCATTAATAGATTTTTATGAATTTTGAACGCATCAGCTCAAACCTCTCCCACCCCCAATTTTGAAGGCAGCAAAGTCCTCATTGCTGAAATCGAATTATGAGATTGACTTAGAAAATTTTTGTAAATGAGGTTTGAGTCAAAGCTTGCACGCATACTTCATTCACGAAATATTTCGCTAATTGTAATATCCTAAGACTTGTAAGTTAGTCACTTGTTTCTATCAATCTAATGTTGAATAGCATAGTTCTTATGGTTGTGATTGGACGCAGACACACAATAAAGGCGGGAAACAATAAAGCAAGAAATAAACACAAGTGACTAGCGAAAGAATAAGAATAAAATATAGTTGCATGAAATTGCTCATTGCATTGATGTAATATTTACAATGTGTTTACAATCAGATATGTTTACAAAAGAAACATAGAACACAAAGAAGCAAAAATTGATAAAACCCCCAAATTTAATGGGTTAAGGGCGGGGGCTTTGTTATAAATTAAATATAGTATACCCAACCCGTTGGACGAACACTTCGTAGATATAGTTCATGAGTGTTTAGAATTGCTCGTCCTAACGCTGAGTTTGCCATTGAACAAAATTCTTAAGCTCCGTTTGTTGCTGCGTCATTTGAGTCACTTGTTGAGCCAACTTTTCATTCCTTTGAAAGAGTTCTGCCTCTCTACGTTGAACCTCATCCAGATCTCTGAGGATGGGGCGAAGGATTCAATCATCCAAATACCGAAACAAGTCATTAAAATTCATATCCACAAAATTTTGCTCAGTGGTTGTGTAAGCCAAGTTGTAGGGGACCTATTGAGGATGCGTGCTCTGTAAGCCAAATCTAATTAAGGTAATAAACATTATTTTCAGGTCAAGAGAAGTTCTGGAAGATCTACAATCCATTTGGGACTCAACTAAGGAGTGAGTGACAATGTTTTAAATAGAAAGTTGATGTTTTACTTAATGCTTTTTCAAAGAAATGTTTACTGGAAGAATATGTACATGTGATTAATAAGCTTTGAAAAGCATGTTTATTTAGTTTAAAGCTCAATGTTTACTTAAGCTATTTTTGAATGATGAACTACTTTATTGAGCAAGTTTTATTTGGAAAACATGAATGTACCTAAGTAATTCTTGGGGTCAAATATTTCATTCAAATAACTTTATATACACACATAACAAATATATATGATAAACAATATATGAAAAATGGTTTGTTTTCTTAAGTACAACATGAGAATGAATGATTAAATTTCTAACCTCAAATAAAGGAGTGTATATCAATTACCACTAAACTAAGAGCCTATTTGGATTGACTAGAGAAAAAATTATTTTTCAAAAAAATTATTTTTATTTAAATTTTTTTTCGATAAATTTGTTTAAAATATATTTTAGAAATGTTTTAAATGAGAGGTTGCCAAACACTTCAATTTTTTCTCAAAATGACTTATCTTCAAAATTAAATATTTGAAAAGTTAAAACAAACATACCCTAAGTTTAATCTGACCACTTAAATTTGTTATATAATTATTGTGGTTTCATGCCTCAATTTAATCAATAATTATCAAATAAAATCTTAAACTTTAAAATTCAGAAGACAAAACAAAATAAAAATTAATTTCCACACCCATCAAACCACTATGCTGAAGTGGTGGCCACCGGAGTTGAAGAGTAACTAATAGTGCTCTCATCTACCTTTTATTTAGACCAGTTAGTAACACGTGCAATGCACGTAGGATTTCTCCATTTTATTTTAATATATGTGAAATTAAAGTTTCATGAACCTAATTAGTTTTATTTTTATTTTTTTATTATCATTCTTATTATTATTATTATTATTATTATTATTATTATTATTATTTTGGAAAATGAACGTAATTAGTGTTAAAGGAACAAAATGTACCCCTCCACATTCAAAGGAAAAAAAAGAAAAAAAAAAAAACTTACAGTCTATGTACATTCAAGTTGAGTTAAGTCCCTAAACTTTAATACCTATTAATTTAGGCCTCATTTAATAAAGATTTTGTCTTTACTTTTCTTTAAAAAAAAATGGAATTCTTAGTCAAAATCTAAAAATAGAAAAACAAAGTTTTAAGATTTTTTTTTTTTTTTTAGTTTTCAAATTGTGGTTTGGCTTTTGAAAATATTTGATAGAAAGTAGACAAGTTAATATACAAAGTTAGAAGTGAAAGTAAACTTCATGTGCTTAATTTTCATAAACAAAAGATAAAATGGTTATAAATGGAGTTTTTTTAGTTTAAAATTTGACTAAAAGACTTTAATTTGTAAAGAATGAAGGCACATCTTCTTATTCTTCAGAAAAAGAAAGAAAATAAGTATGATTTTTTTGCACCAAGAGAATTATTTATTGGTACATTTCTAAAGTTAATATGTATGTATAGTGACCAAGCCATACATTAGATTTTTATTTAACAAGTTTAAAGATATATACATTTAAATGTTTTAACAATTGAAATGCATTTAATGGAAGAAAAACTAAGCAAAAAATTGTAGTCCCCAGGATTACAAATTTAGATCAAAATAGAAATAAAAATTTCTTACTCCTCCAGTAATTATTATTTATTGAAATGATATTTTCAATGAATAGTTTAATTAAAATTTTGATAAATAAAAAATAAAAAGTCAAATGATAAAATGAACAATCTTTTTTTTTTTTTTTTTTTGTCATCTTCTCGTTGGATTGATGTTAGAGCGATTGGTTGTCTCTAGATGGAAGATGATTGGGATGGAACGAGGCATGCAATAGAATTAAAAAGACCAAAATTCGTCGCTACAACGACTACCCGTTGAATGGCGTTGAGCAACGTTAACTACTTTATTACTACATGTGATGCACGTGACATATTTTTTACTTTATTTTATGTTATGATAAGAAATTATAGTTTTATTTATATAAGTCGCTACGTATTATAAATAGCACTTTTCAAATATAGCAAAAGGAACAAAAATATTTATAAATATAGTAAAATTTTACTGGCTATTTGCGTTGCGCTACAATAGATTGTGTATTTTGCTATTAGTTGTAAATATTTTCAACGGTTTTGCCATTTAAAATAATTTTTCTATTATAAAATTGATAAAATGATTTTATTATTAATAAATAGTGCAATGGTAAAAATATAATATTATAATTCTTCATCATTATTAACAAAAATAAATAAATAATTAAAATGTATAAAGTATATAGAGTTAAATTTTTATTTATGTAAAAATAATTAAGATTTTTTTTTTAAATGATAGAAACTATATCTAATTTATGTTTTTAATTTGACAAATTTTATCATTTACTTTGTCATTAAAGTCTCAAGCATTTCTTCTCCATCATTATTATTATATGTTTTCATTTTAAAAGTTTAACTTTCAAATTGTTCTAAATTAATGTAACAGACAAATTTAGAGTTTATGAAATTTAGAAGATTATAACTTAATTCTAAACTTTTCATATACTAATTAAATATAATTAGATGAAATCTTACATTTATAAGTAATTTATTATAGCGTTTCACATTCTAATCATTTAATCTCTATGGATTTGTTAAAATGGAAGGAATTTGAATCCTGACGGAAGCGTGTCGTTGCATTCTTTGATTTTTCTAAAGTAATAAAAATACAAAATAAAGAAAAGATTAAAGCATTATACATTTGCCGATCCATAAATGCAGCATAAATCTTCTCATCGAATTGATAGTCTTTCCTTGAAGTCTTCCTTTTCCACAAGATCTTCCTCGCTATGACTTTGACATTGATCCGACATGTGGGAAGCGTCCTTGAAATATGAGAAGGAATGAGGAAGAAAAAAATTTAGAGAACCCTTATCTAAAAATTGAGAGAATATTTTTTTTGAGAGAATTCTTTGTAGAATGACTACAGAGATTATGTTGTAGAGTGTGTTCTATGAAAGCGCCCAAGGGCCTCATGTATAGAAGTCTATGGATTACTCCTAATTCTATCAGGATAACTTAGAGATTTTAAATTAAATATTTAATAATATCCAATATTAATAGATAACTACCTAAATAATATCTCATATTATATGATTTAAAATATTTAAATTATATTTAAATATTTATCTTCCGTAGAATATTTAATTTGAATCACATCTAAATTCAATAATTAATTATTTGAATTCAATTCAAATTAATTAATTAATTTTCCCTCTATTTATTTATATGAATTTAATCTAAATAAATAATTAATTATTTGAATAATATTTAAATAA
Source organism: Citrullus colocynthis (assembly GCA_031780015.1). Taxonomy (NCBI): domain Eukaryota; kingdom Viridiplantae; phylum Streptophyta; class Magnoliopsida; order Cucurbitales; family Cucurbitaceae; genus Citrullus; species Citrullus colocynthis. The sequence continues at coordinate 435,833 of QLSR01000174.1, forward strand.
ATTAGTTCTTCATATTACAAAAGGAAATTATCTTAAATGAAAAAACTATTGAAAATATTTACAATTAATAGCAAAATACATAGTCTATCGTAGATAAACAGTAAAATTTTGCTATATTTGTAAATATTTTGGTTCTTTTTGCTATAGTTGAAAAGAGCCCTATTATAAAGTTATAATTTGAATAAATTGAAATTATAACTTTATAATAAATCATGTAATCAATTGTATCAAATATAATTAATATCTTTCCTTATCAATTTGAACATTTCAAATTCTTTTTTAATATAGTTGATCCTTGTTGATCTGTGGTGAGCTAGGAAGGGACCTTATGGACCTACAAATTATAAGTTCAAATGATGCAAGATTAATTAATTAAACTTTTTAAGTGCACTTATATAGCTTAATTAATTGAATACAACTCGATGTGAAAATTATATATCATTTGATCTCAGAAAGATGATGAAGAATATTAGGTTTTGAAGAACCATAAATTTTGAGAAATAAGTGCACTTATATAGCTTTACTTGTTCATACATTGCACTTTGTAGTATTTTTAAGTAATTTTGTTACATATAATCCTTTAAAATGAAGTAGAGTTAAACATATGAAATGTTTTATTTAAGAATTAACTTACATTAATTTATTTTATTCTAATATATCTAATTGTGAAGATGCAGGTTATTTATCTTATCTAACCCATACAAGCTAGATCCTAAACAAGTTACTTAGTACATGAAGAATTTTTTTTTTTTTTTAATCACAGCAATCAGTGAAGCAGACCATAACGGCTATTTCGTTAAACATGCTGAAATTCTTGCAATTCACAAGGCTAGTCGAGATTATGTACGGCTAAAATCAATGACTTAGCACATTCGTGGAACATGCGACTTATCTTCTAGAAAAAATCTTCAGCCAATAGAACAAAACATATTTCACCAAAGCTTTTCTACACTCACGATCTTAAAGAAAATGGTGACATCACACTACAACAAATTTATTCAAAGGATAGCCTAGTAGACTTATTTACAAAGGACCCTACTACAATCTTTCAAAAAATCGTTCACAACATTAGAATGCGGCGACACAAAGATGTTAAGTGACGTTTCCATGAGGGGAGCAAATGTATTGTATTCTTCTAGGATTATATGAAATATGTACTCCTTTCCCTTCACTAGGTTTTTTTTCCATTGTGTTTTTTCTAATAGGATTTTAATGAGGCATATTTTATATACATAATGAACATTTAAAGGGGAGTATTATAAATATTGCATTTTAAGTGTAATGCATGTAAGATCTTCTCCCCTCCTCTTGTTATTTCTTTAGGTTAGTGTAAGATACTAAGTGATAAGCCTAGATTTAAACTCAAGCTTAAAATGGTTATGTATAGTAACAAATAATCATAGAGAGCTATATGGGAGAATTGAGGTCGGAATGCTAAGGTATAAGGGGAAATTTGTATATGTGGTGGAAGTTATGGATTAAACAATACTTATAGTGTGTAAATTGGGTTCGGTCTTAAGAGAAAAATGTGGTTGGCAGGGAGGAAATCTTGAGAGGAATCAGCTAAAGTAATAAAGAAGAAAAAGAAGAAAAGAAGAGCAGCTGACAAGTGGAAGGATGACTAAGCTGGAAGGTGAGTTTGTGGCATGAGGTGGCAAATGGCTGAGAGTATAGCAGCTGTATGTAGAGTTAAGTTAAGGGGAAGAGAGGCTGCCGACCCATTGAGAACAAGATTTTGGTTTTGAATTTCTGAAGGAAGAGTGTTAATATTTTGAAGAAGGAACAATATTGGAATCAATCTTTGGTAAGTTTTTAAATAAGTTTGCTTTGAGATGGATTTTTCTGAATGTGGGTTTTATGAGTTTTCATTTTTTATTGTAATTAAGAGTTTCTATGGTTTTAGCTTGAAAAAGAAGAAGAAGAAGAAGTTACAGGGGAAGAAGGAAGAATTAGGAGGCTGCTGTCCTATAGTTCAATGCTGCAACATGGAGAAAAGATTAGGAGAATTTAGAGTAAAATTTAATTTCAAGTAACTATGGGAGGCTTCACCTTTCATTTTAATTTTTATTTTTATTTTTTATTGAGAAGAGTTTTCTGTGGTGAATGGCATGGGAAGAAGCTGATTTTGGTCTTGTTTTGAATTATAAGTTGATTCTAGTCATTGAATAAATGAAACATTGAAAAGGAGGTGATCCAGCCGCACCTTCCAGTACGGGTGCTGCTGCTGTCATGAAGATTAGAGGATTAATTAGGGAAGAGTTGTGTTGAGTTTTGGAGCAAGAAGAGGGAATTTTAGCTACTCCATCAAGTCTTGGGTGAGTTGTCTTTCTAACATCACTTTTACAACTGAAGCTTAGTGCATATTAAGGTTTGAAGTAACTTAAAACATCAGCAAAACAATGAAAAACAGCAAAGAATTAAGGTTTGCTGTCGATCTTTTCTTTTACTGCTCTTTTTATTTTATAGCGGCTGATTTTTCAGTATTCTCACTTGGTTAATTCCGCTCCTAGCTTGACTCTCACAAACACTCTTCAATCTTAATGCCTTAGGATAGTTTCGCATATCTTAAAATATGGTTAGCAGAGAATTGTTGATTTATGTGGGATGAGTTGTTTAATGGAGTTAAGTTTATGTCTTGGTTACATTATTTTCAGGGCAAATAGAGGTCGGGAACGCATACAACCCAGTTCATTTTTGCCCTGAACAGTGAGTGACTATTTTCGTTAAAATATATATTTTGTGAGATTTTATATAAATTTCTAATTATGACATTCTTTGGAGTAGTGTAATAGTGGTTTTGGATTGCAATATTTTTGTTGTTGGATTTATGAGCATTTGTGATCTTTTTAGTTCACTAGGTTGTTTTGAATGAAATCAAGTGGAAATGTGTTTTAACTTGGAGTCATTTGAAGTGAATGCTGTGAGCTATTGTGTGTGGGCTAGAAAGTTGTTTGAGATTGGAATGTTTTATTAAGGTATAAAAAGGTATTCAAAACAGTGAACCTAGGTATCCAAGGTGATTATGTAACCCTTAACTTGTTCTTAGTCGTGTTAAGTTTGTTGTCGGATTAGTGTTGTGGACTTGGTCAAACTTTTCATATTTAAGGCCAAGGATGTCTAGAAAAGAGATTGCTAGGCATGAAGGGAAGGTATTTTCCTTGGCGGCAAAGGTGTAGCTTTGGCTTAAAGAGAGTAGGTGTTGAGCTTTGTAAAGGCTAGCCGAGTGTTGAGGTGATACTTGACTAGGCGACAAAAGTTGTCACGCCCAAGAGATGGGCATTGAGAGGAAGAAGCATGCGTAGAGGAAGCCTAAGTTAAGTAGGCGTTGATGATGTCTTAAGCCAAGTGGGCATTGAGAAGCAAATGACTTGTGGGCGTAGCCAAGTAGGCGAGCAAGCTAGCAAAAGAACCTCTATGGGTTGAACTAGGCGTTGAGAAGTGCAGGCGTGAGGCTAAGCCAAGAACTTCCAAGTGCATGTGTGCTAGGCGTTGAAGAGATGGACCAAGACATAGGCGTCCATGTTTTCTCTAATATCGGTTAAGTATAATTATTTATTTAATTAAGGATAATTAGGTGGCAAGTCAAGATTTAAAGTGAAAATTTGGAAGCAGGAGGTGGCGTGCTATGGTGTTGCATGAAGCTCTTGGATAGAAGTATAAATAGAGGGGTTGGAAGAGAAGAGAAGGTTTGCAAAATTTGCTCGCGCCATAGGAGAAATTTCCTGCCAAATCCTCTAAAAATTAGTCTAGTTGGAGTATGAAGGCTACTAGAGAAGAATTTCATCAGTAAGCGTATGGAATTTGAGGAGAAATGAAGGTTGTTCATGCTTGTGGGTGTTCTTGAGCAAAGACTAAAGATTTGTTGATTTCGAGCTGTTGAGGAGGAATTTGAAAGCCAGATTTGGAGATAAGTAAGTCAAGAGCTTAGTTTTAAAGCTTATGGAAGAAATTGACATTAAAACTAGTTAGAGGTTGATTTTTAATGGTTGAAAGTGTAGGTGTGCTAAGGAAGCTATCGGGTGATTGCCGACCAAAGGTTGAAGAATACAAGCGGGAAAGAGGTTGTCGGCGGCAAGGGCAGTTGAGAGGGTATAGAAGTTGTGTTGGGCTTTGGACGCCGAGGCGGGTAGGAAGGAGTGCGAGTGATAGGCTGTGCGGGTGGTGTCAGCAAGTAGAGGCGTGTGGCCGAAGAAGGGCTGTCATTAGACACCTAAAATTGCATGCAAGGTCGATGCATAGAAAGTACTTCGACGCATAGTTACCGTGTGCGCGTGCCCTGTGAGAAGAGAGGTTGTGCAAGTGTACTAGAGTTTCTGCCCATCGTTGGTGTCTACGTGCTTGTAGTTGAATGGTTGTGCGGGTGTTGCCGCACAAGGTAGTGCTGTGGGCATGAGTTGCTAGGGCAATGGGCGAGTGTTTGGCCAAATTACCCGCCTAGTTGCAACTCACTCTGTAAACCCTCATTTCATTTCTAAGCATTTAATTTAAGTGTTGTATTATTGTTGTGGACTTGGACAAAAATTTCCTTGTGTAGATTGAAGGAGGTGTGGAGGAAAATCCAAGAAAGGTAGGCTTTTGGATTTAGCCGTAGGTATGATTTCAAGCAAATGGCTAGACGGGTGGTTGAGATGCAAGGTAGCCGAGAGTCCTTCGGTAAGCCCAAATCTTTAACCCTTAAGATTTACTAAGCTTGTGATTTATTTTGAGATGCCAATTAGAATGTAAAAGACTTAAGAAGGTTGTCACCACTTGGTTCAAGGATAAATGAGACTACTAAGGAAGGATAAATGAGGCTATTAAGGATTATGATTATCATTAGTAATATCAACATTAGTATTGTTGTTGTTGTTCTTCTTATTATTAATTAAATGGAAAAGTTATGAATTAAATTAAGTTAGTGGGAAGGAAAAAAAAAAAAAAAGAAAAAAAAAAAAAAAGAAAAAAAAAAAAAAAGAAAAAAAAAAAAAAAGAAAAAAAAAAAAAAAGAAAAAAAAAAAAAAAGAAAAAAAAAAAAAAAGAAAAAAAAAAAAAAAGAAAAAAAAAAAAAAAGAAAAAAAAAAAAAAAGAAAAAAAAAAAAAAAGAAAAAAAAAAAAAAAGAAAAAAAAAAAAAAAGAAAAAAAAAAAAAAAGAAAAAAAAAAAAAAAGAAAAAAAAAAAAAAAGAAAAAAAAAAAAAAAGAAAAAAAAAAAAAAAGAAAAAACAAGAAGAAGAAGGAGAAGAAAAAGGAAGTGTTAGTTGGTGGAGTTAAAAAGGAAAATGGATTTCAAATTTGGTTTTTACCAACTTTCATCTCCTCCAAAGCCAAAGATTTAGTGGTTCTTTAGCTAGGCATCAAAAGGGAGAAGAAGATTAAGATTTTAGTTGATTGGAGTGGAGTTTGGAAGGGAAAACTTGGTGAAACTCAAAGAGAACTAAGCTGGTCTGGAATTCGTGCAAATCTGAACAGGTTATGATGTTTGAAAAATATCGAGTTGTAGAGATCGAATCTGAAGTTGAAATTTTGAGGTTAGCAAGTTACGCATTTCTTAATAACTTTTGTGAAGGATGTATGAGCAAACAGGTGAAATTGTAGGTTGTAGGTAGAAGTGACTAGTTTGGCGTTTTCGGTAGTTTGGAGCAGGGTGGAAGGATTTTGAGATATCTGTCGAAAGAAGAGAAGTTAGACATTGAAATATGGAAATTAGCTAGTTAACTCAATTATCTATAAGTTTGTAAAAGGAAGTAAATTCTAATTTAGGCTGAAAATACTATATTTGGCAGTTGGAAATGAAGACAGTATCGTTGAGGTCGACGGACGAAGATTAGGCGAGACAAATCTCGCTAGTGAACAAACAATGACACTACGGGAATGCAAGTGTGGAATGAGACAAGTCTCGCTAGTCGCATTAGTCTCACAGATCTAGCTAGTCTCGTTGATCGCGTTAGTCGCATTAGCCTCACAGATCTCGCTAGCTATGCAAGTCTCGCTTGGTCTTGCTAGTAAGCTAAATTTCAATATTAAAGATCTATTTGACATAAGCTATGCGTTGAAGAGAATCTTAAGGAATCTAACAAAAGGAATTAAATAATTTCAGTCCGAGAAGAGTTAGGAGAAGCTTAGAATCCATCAAGAGTCGGGACAAGTTGTGACTCAATGTTTTAGTACGTTCGATTATTCTTAAAACATGAGTTTTCTAGCATGAATTGAGTATTATAAAGTATGAGTTTCTTGAAATGAGTTTGAGAAAACATGACTTTGATGATAAAGCATGATGTTTTACGGTGCCAATCTTTGTTAAATAGTTTGAATTTTTGAGGATTTGCTAAACTTGTGTTTATAAATGAATTATTTATTGTGAAAACATGCTTTTATTTCTAAAAGGTAATAGATGGTCCCCAATGTCGAATGACACAGAGAAGGCATATAGGCAACCTTAGTATTGTAGCATGGGACCCCGGTACTGAAGGTCTCGAGAAGGTATACAGGCAGCCCAGGTTATGATTCCTATGTGCACATAGAGGGGAATTCGACGTTGTTGTGTTGAGATTATTCCACACAGCTAAGGTTATTCAATGTTGGGTGTGTCGAGATTACTCCATCCCATCTAAGGTTGTTTTCGACGTTGAGTAGCGTTGAGCTCCGCTCTGCTTCGCCTCAACTAAGGTAAATCTCTCATGCATAAGCTTGTCACACAACTAAGCTTATTCGACGTTGGGTTATTCGACGTTGCTTGTTTATAAGTTTTTTACGATCAGTTGTTTACTGTTTGGTTTTCAAGCATGACTTTGTTGAATACTTGAGTTAAGTATGGATTTCCAAACTTGTCACACACTAGGCAACCTAGCTCATGGTTTTCATCGTTTTTTTGTTTTCCAAGTAACGAGCGAAACTGGGGTGCTTAGCCTACACATCAAACTCGTATGGGCCTGCTACTTAGTTTGTAAATATTGTGAATATTTTTATGACTCAGCATGGTACATATGAGGTTTTAAGGAGTGGAAGTCTGTAAACATGTATCTATTGTAGGTTAGGCTGTTGAATGGAAGTATGTAAACGTTGGTTTGTCTTGAGTTGTTTAGCGCGTTGTCTGGATGAGAAATATTAATTATTTATCCGGTGCTTGGTAATGGATTAAGGATAATATAGATTAACAGTATGTGAAACCCTAATCTTTGACCTAGTAGCTTAAGTGGCTTAAAGAAAGGAAATTAGGGAAAATGAAGGAAATTTGAAACACAAGTCTGTAGAGTCAAAAAATTTTTTAGGCAGAAAATCTGGACTTGTAGAGTTAGTTAAATTTTGGCCATTTGAGTTAGTTAAATTTTGGCCGTTAGAGAGGTATTATGTTAAGGAGGAAGGAAATTTTCTAAGTGTCTCAATTGTGCTTGGAAAACTCAACTATGCTTGGAAAATTCAAGGCTTGGACGCATAGCCCTAGGAAAAGGGAAAAAATTCACTAAGTGCTAAAGAAGGAAGAGTGGGAAGCATAGTTGGGAGCTAGTTGAGAGTTGGACACATCCTTAGGGGAAGAAGCCAGCACGTTGGACGCATGGTTGGGAAGCTCAACGCATGGTGAATTTACTTTGAAAGAATTTTGGTTAAATGTGATGTTGGAAGGAAACTTAGGTCTTGGAAAAGAAGGATAAACACATGGTGCAAAGTTGGAGAAGAAAGCTCATCTCACTAAAGATTGGACGCATAGGCTATACTTCTAGGAAGGATTTGACTAAGTGTTGGACGATTTGGAGAGTTGAGAAGCAACCCTAAGGAAGGAAAGAAAAGGGTTGGATGCATACTTGAAGATTTGGAAGAAAAATGGCTAAGTGTGGAATACATAGGAGAGGAAAGTTGGAAGCAAGGTCTGTAGGTATAAATTTGACCAAGTGTAGGGACCATGAAGCTTGTTGGATGCATATCTCATAAAGGAGAGAATTTTTGGCTAAGTGTTGGACTCTTGGGAGCAGGTTGGACGCATAAAAAGGATGTTGGACGGATAAGAGGGTCTTGGAAAGGAAAATTTGGCTAAGTATAGAAATGTTGGAAGAGGAAAGGAGAATAAAAGAAGTAAAACCCTATAATCAACATTATGGACGCATAGAATAGGGGAGACGGACGCATGGTCCATATCCCGGGGCTAGGTTGGATGCATGGTTTAGGAGTATTTGTGCTAAGTGGTTTCATTTGGGTTTAACACTTTATAAAGAGGAGGTGTGTGGATTGTCACGTGTCAAAAATGCCCTTAAAATTTCGTGACAATAACGGGCAAGTCCCCTTAGCGATGCCAAGTGGGGACCTTGACAATGGCAGAGATAGCCCATCGCAAGCACCCATGCGTGCGTCAAGCCCCACGGGCACGCATGGCCCCAAGGACATAGCATGACCGCACTACGCTGTGTGTGAGGGATTTACACGCCTATCAGCAAGATTAGCGCACTCCCCGCATATGTCCTAGGTGCTCGCTTCACGACTAGCGCCAACGCATGACTCGCGATAGAGACAGATGCGTCCAGACATAAGCAAGACACGCCCTCTTCGACAAACTCAAAGGTGCACCACATGGCCCGAAGCTTCTAGAAGATACGCAACACGCCTAGAGAGCCCGCCAAGCCTCTAGACGCAACTAGAAGGTCGACAGGCCGCTAGGCTAAACCAGCTCCCATGCCTGCATGCCTGATCTCATGGTCATGCTTGTCCAGGGCGTGTTGCCCATGGCCGCATGTCTGCCTCGACCCCTTTTTATCATGCTTTCATCTTATGTATTTCATTTTGCTAGTTAGTTTACTTTCCTAGTACTTTTCTTTGTAAGTGACCACTCGTCACTTCGCATGTGCAAGGGTGACATTTCTACAATTGTTCAGAATGTACTATATGGGGGTAAGACTAATCATCAAATCCTCATATTCGGAGTTGTGAGCTATAAAGCCATTGTTGTCCCTTATTGCTTTCTAGCCCTACAACAAATCTTATTTTCTCAAACATGCTTACAAACATTTGTGAAAATCTTTTCCTCTAAAACCCGTTTTCTAAAACCATTTTCTCTCGAAACAGGGGCGGAGGTTCCAAAAGGCACTCAATGTGCCGTAGGTGATCAGAATTCGATTAGGCTGACTTGTTCTCGAGCTAGAACAAGTGTCACACAATCGTTTAGTGAGACGTGAAGTTGCGATTGTGATAGTTGGTATTAGAGCCAAGTCGGCTCATAAGAGAGAAGGCCAGAATCATGAAGGCCACAAAACAGCTAAACAAGTCCCAAGCAGACCGACTGGTAGAGATAGAAGAGCAGATGCTCTACCTGAGAGAAGTTCTCGATGCTATTCGTTTCCTAAAAACGTGAGTACAAGAAATCTCTGAGAAAGCTAATGGGATTGATATGGTAGCTGGCTGCCTAGATGGAATGCCTGTCGAAGAGTTGATGTTAAGGGTTGAAACCCTAGAGACAAAAGCTACAAGACCTAGTAGCTTCGAGTGTGGAGATAGCTCGTCGGGCTTTGTAGCCCATATGGAAGAATGAGTTGAAGAGCTAGACAGCTCCAAGGCAATAATCCAGATGGTAACTGACTTGTCAGAAGACTTTAGAGCCACACTCGATGCGTCAAGACGGAGAATGTGGATGTTAGTACAAGGGTAAACCTCACCATGAGAGCGGTGGGAAACCAAACCTCAGCTGGGGTGCGATCTAGTTTAATCGGGTGAAAATACCCGAGCCCAAGCCCTTATGTTGGGCTTGGACGCAAAAGCTCTGGAAAACTTCATATTTGACATGGAGCAGTACTTCAGGGCCACGAACACGACTGCTAAAGAGTCGAAAATTACTCTGGCGATGATGCACCTGGCAGACGACGCCAAGTTATGGTGGAGGTCCCGCTATATAGACATACAAGAACGTCGTTGCACTATTGATACCTGGGATAAACTGAAACAAGAACTACGTTCTCAGTTCTTCCCTGAAAACGTCGAGATCTTTTAACGACGAAAGCTCCGAGAGTTGAAACACATGGGCCTTATCCCAGACTACGTAACACAGTTTGTAGGACTAATGTTGGACATACGTGATATGTCTGAGAAAGACAAAGTATTTTGTTTTGTCGAAGGATTGAAACCATGGGCGAAGGCCAAACTATATGAACAGAGAGTACAGGACCTCACGTCTGCCTACTGCAGCCACCAAATGATTGTTTGACCTCAATAACAACTCCCAAGACACTAGACGACAATCAACTTCCTCGAATGGAGGAAATAAGAATAGTTGAGCAAGTCCTCCTTGAAATGCTAGAGGGGACAAAAACTCGAGTGGAGATCGAAAATCCTATCAACCCCCTCAATAGAGGAACGGGAACACTTGGCGGGGACCTAACCAACAGAACAATCACTACCGTCCCTTACAGTGCTTCATATGTAAAGGGCCACACAAGGTGAGTGAGTGTCCCAGCGTTTAGTGCTTTCCAAGCTGCCCTAGCAACAGACTCAGATGGTCAAACCTAACAACTAGAGACTGAAACCCCACCGACAGAGGAAGGGGATAAGCCTTGAATGGGGGCGTTGAAATTCCTATCAGCTTTCCAGAGGAAGATAGGAGAGACCAAGGAACCAATCGAGCGAGAACTCATGTATGTTGACGCCTGGGTTAACCAAAGAGCAGCCAAGAGCACCATGGTCGACTCCGGTGCCACCTATAACTTCATGACTGAAACTGAAGCGCATTAGCTAAACCTTCGATGGGAGAGGGACGCGAGGAAGATGAAAGCCACCTACTAGGCAGCCGTACCCATCACGGGAGGCGAAGAGAATAGTCGTTAAGCTGGGAGAGTGCAACGGACCTGCCAACTTTGTGATCGTCAAGATGGATGATTTTGACGTAGTCTTGGGGATGAAATTCTTACTCGAACACAAAGTGATGCCGATGCCGCTGGCAAAGTGTCTGGTAATTACAGGATCCATGCCCACAGTAGTTTAGACCAACATTAAACAACCTAATGGAGTAAAGATGATCTCGGCCCTCCAACTCAAGAAGGGCCTCACTCATGACGAACCCACTTTCATGGCTATCGCGGTCGAGTCAGTCAAAACAGAAGGAGAGACGGTTCCAAAAGCCATTCAGTTTGTCTTAGAGGAATGTCAAGATGTCATGCCAGATAGTCTGCCAAAGTCTTTACCTCCAAGAAGGGGGATCGATCGTGAAACTGAATTGTTGCCAGGGGCAAAACCGCCTGCGAAGAATGCCTATCAAATGGTGCCTCCCGAGTTAGCAAAACTTCGGAAACAGTTAGATGAATTACTGAGCGCAGAGTTCATTCATCCCGTGAAGGCACCTTACGGAGCCCCGGTGTTGTTTTAAAAGAAGAAATATGGAAGTCTTCGATTGTGTATTGACTATCGGGCCCTAAACAAGCTCACTGTTCGCAATAAGTACCCACTACCCATTATCACAGACCTATTTGACTGCCTTCATGGCGTCAAATATTTTTTGAAGCTCGATCTTCGGTCAAGGTACTACCAAGTGCGAATTTCTGAAGGAGATGAACCAAAAATGACCTGCGTCACAAGATATGGGGCCTTTGAATTCCTCGTAATGCCCTTTGGCCTCACTCTCCTTCCGTACTTTGATGAATTAGGTTTTTCATGAATACCTCAACAAGTTTGTCGTGGTGTACCTGGATGATATTGTGGTATACAATGCGACCCTGGAGGAACACCAACACCATCTTCAGTTGGTCTTTGAGAAGCTGCAACAAAACCAACTGTATGTGAAGAGAGAAAAATACTCATTTGCTCAAGAGCGAATAAATTTCCTTGGCAACGTGATTGAATGTGGTCGAATTGGCATGGAGGAGTGTAAAATCCATGCGATATGAGATTGAAAAGTACCAATCGCTGTGACAAAATTACTGTCCTTTCTCAGATTGGCCAACTACTATAGGCGATTCGTAGAGGGATTCTCGAAAAAGGCGGGACCGTTTGATCTGCTGAAGAAAGACCACCAGTGGAGTTGGACTCCAGAGTGTCAAGCTGCATTCAAAGGCTTGAAGAAAGCCATGATGGAGGGGCTAGTCATTGGGATTGCTTGTCACATCCCCGCCTAGGTACCCTCCTAACCCAAGAGTGAGTGTGAAGACAGCAGACACCAACCCTCTCATGACATCCACTGCCGACCCTAAACCTTCACCATTACTTGATAAACAGTTACACAATATTTTAACAACATAAATAAAACCAGGGTTAAGTTATCATGACAGCCAAGCTATCTCAAAAGTGTTATAATTACAACACCTTCTCTTGATTCCCTCAACTCTCACTATATGTACAACACTTGCTTAAGTTCAAAGATATACAATTTTCAAGTTACTAGACACTGAAGATGGGCCCATACGAGAATCTTGTGTAGGCTAAGTATCCTAGACACACTTGCTACCTGGAAAACATGAGTTAAATTGTCTAGTGAGTGACTAGTTTAAAGTCTTCCTTAAACAATGTATGCAAAACATAGATTCTAGCCATAATCCAACAATAACGTGCGTAAAGCCATAGCTTAAACATACATAATCATCTGTGGAAAAGATACACATAAACTAGTTTACTTGAAAACCTTTCCTTAGTTGAGGCGGAGCGAGGCTCAACGCTACTCAACGTCGAAATAACCTTAGTTGGGGCGGAGTAATCTAAACACACTCAACGTCGAAAATCCTTAGTGTGTGGAGTAATCTCAACACATCAGTGTCTATACACATATTTCATAACCAGGGTCCGAGTACCTTCTCTGAGTTCTTCAGTACATGCCCTTTAAACAAATTCCCGGCTACTCTCATGTCTTCTCCGAGTCCTTCAGCATAGGGGCCATTTCCATACATAAATTACCTACATGCCTTCTCCGAGTCCTTCAGCATTGGGAGTCATTTAAATAAGATTATAACATAACGTAAGTTCATGAGTTCGAAACATTTCAGACATCACAACACAATTCACATGCTTAAATGCTTTCATTAATCTTATAATCATAAACCACATGCTTTCCTCAACTAATTGTACAGCTAGTATACTTCAGATACTTCCCATCATGTAGCACATGACTTACATGTAAAGCTCATGGAAATGTACTATATGATCAAGTTTCAAACATATATTTAAACAAGAAACTATGCTTGAAATAAACATTTTTAGAATCGAATGTTACTCACAACTCGTCTCGGGCTCTTAGCGGGTTATATGCCCTTCCTAGCTCCTCTCGGCCTGAAATAATACGTTTTCCTTTGTTAGATTTCCTTAACATTCCTTTTACATAAGAAACAAGCTTTAGATATGCCTAATATTCATCCCCGAGACCAAACTACCTAAAGAAAACCATCACCGAGACTATATTCCATGAAGAAATGCTCAACTAAGGCTCTACTTCGTTTAAAAGTTCATTAATGATCAAGATTTAAGCCATTAGCGAGACTAAATTAGCAAGCCAAAAACCAGCAGTACCAACGAGACTGTGAAGGAGTGAGACCAGTGAGAGCAGTGAGAGCCACAACCTAGTGAGATTTGTGAGACAATTTTGACCAGCGAGACTAGCAAGACTAGTCTCGGTCTTGCTCCTTCACGCTGAACCTTTCTAGTGAGACTTGCTTCTTTCTGCTGCTATTCTCGCTACCTCCCGAACTTCTAGCTGTTAAAAGTCATAGTTTTAGCCCGAATTAGAACTTCTTCTCTCCTACAAACGTGTAGAGAAATATGTTTTCTAGCTTACCTCAAAATTTCAAAGCTTAACACCTCTTCGTTCGACAGATATTCTCAATTTACTTCGCCCTGCTCTAGATCAGTCGAGAAATTCGTACCAGTTGGTTCACCTAAACTTTAACATGTTTTTCTCTATATTCAACTCAACCATCCTTCACAAGAGTTGTTAGAAATTGAGTTAACTTGCTAACCTCAAAATTTTAGCTTCAAACTCTGACTCTTCCACTCGGTATTTACCAAACATCGAACCTTGTTTAGACTGCGCGATAGAAAATGAAGCTTCTGTTTCAGCTTCAATTTTAACATGGAACTGGCCAAAACCATACACAAATTTGCCCTAGATCTCTTCTTCTACCATCCCTTAATGCTCAGCTGAAGAGTAGAATCGATTTGAGCTTGGAAATGGAAGAAAAATCAATCGGTAAACTCACCCACTTCACTTTAAACAACCCCCCTTCCACTACCACTTTTCTTTTCTTTTTTTTCTTTTTTTTTTTTTTTTATAATTTTCTTTTCTTTTCTTTAGCTCAATTCCCTCCTAATGACTTAAATATGCAACTTACCACAGATTACTTCCGGCTTTCTCCTCTTCTTCCTTCGATCTATAAGAGAAAAACAATTTAGTCCACTTCGGTACGTACTTATGTTTAACACTTACTAATGAAAGTATGGTACAATTTACCACCTCCTATAAGAATTTCGTCCTCGAAATTCGGCAACTACTAACTTCTCGGAAACAGATGTGGATACTTCTTTATCATTTACTCCTTGGTTTCTGAAGTAGTTTGTTCTACACCATGGTTCCTCCACAAAACCTTAACCAATGGAATCACCTTAGTTCTCAGAACTTGCTCCTTCTCATCCAACATTCCAATTGGTTCTTCCTCATAACTCAGTTCTTCTTTAAGTTTAATCGGTTGCACCTCCAATACATGGGTAGAATCAGGAACATATTTCTTTAAAACTGAGACATGAAACACATTATGAATCTTAGACATTTCCATCGGTAGGGCTAACCTGTATGCTGCCGGTCCAACTCTTTCCAAGATTTCGAAAGGTCTGATATACCTGGGACTCAACTTCCCTTTCCTACCAAACCTTAGAACTCCTTTCCACGGTGACAACTTTAAGAACACTTGCCAACCTTAAACTCGAGATCTCTTCTTCTATTATGAGCGTAACTTTTCTGTCGATCTTTGGCCGTCTTATGATTAGCTTTGATCATCTCTACCTTCTCTGTAGTAACCTGAACAATCTCTAGTCCGACTAGCTTTCTTTCTCCAACTTCTCCCCAACACACTCGGGTTCTGCATGGTCTACTATATAACACTTCATACGGAGCCATCCCTATACTTACTTGGTAGCTGTTATTGCAACCAAATTCCATTAAAGACAAATGTATGTCCCAACCACCTCTGAACTGCAGAACTCAGGCTCGAAACATATTCTCTAAAGTCTGGATCATCCTTTCTGACTGTCCATCGGTCTAAGGATGAAAGGCAGTACTAAACTGCAACTTGCTTCCTAACGCCTTTTGCAAACTCTTCTAGAATTTAGAAGTAAATCAAGAATCTCTGTCTGATATCATAGTCACTGGTACGCCGTACTGACTTACAATCCTGTCCACATACATCTGTGCCAGTCTATCCAGTATAAAAGTTGCCTTAACCAGCAATAATGGTGCTGTCTTGGTCAAACTATCAATAATCACCCAAATTCCATCAACACCTGGTCCTTGGTAATCAAAATAGAAAATCCATAGTAACAAGTTCCCATTTCCACTCAGGAATAGGAAGTGGATTCAGTAACCCTGCTAGCCTTCGCCGTTCAGGCTTTTTCTGCAGGCAAACTAAACACTTTGCCACGTACTTTGCCATCTCCCTTTTCATACCTGGCTGCCAGTAAAATTTCTGCAACGTTCTATACATTTTGGTCCTGCCAGGATGCATAGCATAAGTCGAGCTATGTGCCTCTTCAAGAATCGCCTGTTTAACTTCCATATTCCTTGGCACATAAATTCTATCATGTTTCAGCAACACACCATCAGATCTGAGCTCATAGTTTACTCTCTGCTGAGCTTTTACTTCCTCTATCAACTTCTTAATCATAGGATCTTCTGATTGCTTCCTTATAACCTCATCTACTAACTTAGGTCTCAACTGGAAATGTGCCAACAATGTCTCTTTACCAACCTTTAAACTAGTTGCACTATTCCTGAATTCTTTGAACAAAGTAACTTTGACTGCATTCAATGTACTTGCTCCACTTTGGGACTTTTTGCTTAGGGCATCAGCCACAACACTCGCTTTTCCCGGATGATAATCAATAGTGTAGTCATAATCTTTGATCAGTTCCAACCACCTTCTTTGTCTCATGTTAAGCTCCTTCTAATCAAAGATGTATCTCAAACTCTTTTCATCTGTGTAGATATGGCACTTTTCTCCATACATGTAATGTCGCCATATCTTCAATGCTAAAACAACTGCAGCTAACTCCAGATCATGAGTAGGGTAGTTACTCTCATGAGGTCTCAACTGCCTAGAAGCATAAGCATCACTTTACCATTTTGCATCAACACACAGCCTAACCCCTGATGAGAGGCGTCACAATAAACCTCAAACTCTTTCCCTAACTCCGGGAATGCTAAAATAGGTGCAGTCACCAATCTCCTCTTTAATTCCTGAAAACTCTGCTCACTTCTCATTCCACTCAAACTTACTATTTTTCTTAGTTAAACTAGTGAGTGGTAGAGCTTTCTTGGAAAATCCCTGCACAAATCTTCTATAGTATCCTGTTAAACCCAGGGAACTATGCACCTCCGTCACAGTCTTAGGTCGTTCCCAATTGACTATTGTCTCAGTCTTTTGAGAATCCACACTGGTTCTCACAGCTGATACAACATGGCCTAAAAACACAACCTGTTCCAACCAGAACTCACATTTACTGAACTTTACATACAGTCTCTTTTGTTTCAAGATCTGAAAAATAGTCCTGAGATGCTCAATATGTTCCCCTTTGTTTCTAGAATACACAAAAATATCGTCAATAAACACAGTCACAAACTGATCTAAATAAGAATGGAAAATCCTATTCATCAAATCCATAAGTACAGCTGGTGCATTCGACAAACTAAAAGGCATCACCAGAAATTCATAATGTCCATACCTCGTTCAAAAAGTTGTCTTAGATATGTCTGATTCCCTAACCTTCAGCTGATGATACCCTGACCTTAGATCTATCTTTGAGAATATTGACGCTTCTCTGAGCTGATCAAACAGATAGTCTATACGAGGCAAAGGGTGTTTGTTACGTATTGTTACCTTGTTTAACTGGCGATAATCAATACATGACCTCATTTTACCATCCTTCTTTACAAACAACACCGGTGCACCCCATGGAGATACACTTGGTCTAATGTACCCCTTGTCTACCAGCTCCTGTAATTGCACCTTCAATTCCCTCAATTCTGATGGTGCTATAAGATATGGTGCCTGATAAATAGGTGTTGTTCCAGGTGCAAAATCAAAAGTAAACTCCACCTCTCTATCAGGTGGCAACCCCGACAACACCTCAGGGAACACATCTAAAAACTCCTCTACTACTAGCACATCTTTAGGTTTTAACTTTTTTTACTTCACTTTCGCCACATATGCCAAGTACACTTTGCAACCATTACTTAACAACTTCCTGGTCTTCATTGCTGAGATCACACGGGTAGGAAGAATTCTCCTCTTCCTTTAAAAACTACCTCAACCCCATCGGGTTTCAACAATCTCACTTCTTTCTTAAAACAATCAATATTTGCATGATACTTCGACAAAAAGTCCATGTCAAGTATAATATCAAACTCTATCGTTACCAAAGGTAACAGATCAACTAACAGTACCACATTATCAATCTCTAACTCACAGTCAAGATAAGCATGCTCTATAGTAACAGATTCACCAATAGGAGTATGCACTAACAAAGCATCAGACAAAAGCTCTAAACTCCTCTTTACAGCAAAGAAAAACTCACGTGACAGAAATGAATGGGTAGCTCCAGAATCTATTAACACATAAGCATTCCTAGAACAAACAATGAGCGTACCTGTTAGCACATATGGAGCCTCCTCAGCCTCTTGCAGTGTCATGGCAAACACTTTCCTTTACTGCCTCGGTCTGCCTACCACCACTGCTACCTTCACCAGTTCCCATCTCCTGTCTTGGTTGGTTCACTGTTTGCGACACAGTCCTCTGTTCCGCTTCTGTTTCTAACTTAAGCTGAGGGCCATCCCTCCTGAAATGTCTTGGCTAGCCACAATTGTAACAAGCACCAGCCCTACTAAACACTACCCCCAATGATTCTTACCACAAGAGTTACACAGTGGTTTCCTCGCTGCGCTAGCTACAGATTCACTAGGGTGACGAAACTGTGAACCACCCGTAGGAGCTAAAGTCTGAGGAAACCTCCCCTGACTTTTCTGCGTATTACCACCCTGGGAGCCACCTGTAAAATATGATCCACTGGGTCGAGCTTTAAACTTCCCCTTACCAGAAATTCATGATACGAAACGCCGTCCCTCACCTCGGTGAGACTGTTCTCGAGATGTACTTAATGTTTGTCCAACCCTATTTCCACCTCTGTCTATTCTTCCCTCTGCTAAGCTCTTCTCTACTCTCAAAGCAGTTTCAACTAGCTTAGCAACATTTACCCATTCCGTACTCACCTTCACTAGGGTACGAATTTCACCTCACAAGCCTTCTTCAAAACGTTTGTACTTATCTACCTCCTCTGTTACTAATGCCAAGGCATACCTAGCGAGTTCTGTGAATCTCTTCTCATACTCAACAACAGACATATTCCACTACACTAGCCTTAGAAGTTCATTCCTCCTCTCATCACAATAGGACTTAGGATAATATTTATCTTGAAAGGATTTCTTAAAATCTGCCCACGACAGGGAACTTGTATCTGAACTTCTATTTTCTATCAAACGCCACCAATCCTCAACCTCTTTCTGGAGCATATAAGTAACTAGGTTAAGCTTCCTATCTTCAGGACAGTGCATGACCCTGAAGCATTTTTCCACCTGATTCAGCCACACCTCGGCCTCTGTAGGATCAGTAGTACCCTCAAACACCTGGGCACCCAAAGCTTTAAACCTTTCTATTCCATACTTTTTCTCAAAATCCCCCTAAGCTGACTCTACACTAGCTACCAACCTTTGAGCTATCCTGCTGAAAATTTGCTCTTCCATATTTGCATTCACGAGAGGGTTACTAGACTCCCCCATAGAAGTCTCCCTCTCGTCATCGGTAGAGTGCGACGTCCTGGCAACTGCTTGCGTACCTCGACTAGGCTAGTGCATTTTTAGGCTAGTGCAGGGGAATATGTCTGTTGTTGAGTATGAGAAGAGATTCACAGAACTCACTAGCTATGCCTTGGCATTAGTAACCGAGGAGGTAAATAAGTGTAAGCGTTTTGAGGAAGGCTTGCTAAGTGAAATTCGTACCCTGGTGATGGCGAGTACGGAATGGGTAGATTTTGCTAAGCTGGTTGAAACTGCTTTGAAAGTAGAGAAGAGCTTAGCAGATGGAAGAATAGACAGAGGTGGAAACAGGGCTGGCAAACATTCAGTACATCTCAGGAACAGTCTCACCGAGGTGAGGAACGACGTTTCGTACCATGAGTTTCTGGTAAGGGAAAGTTTAAAGCTTGATCCAGTGGATCAAATTTTACAAGTGTCTCTCGAGGTGGTAGTATGCAGAAAAGTCAGGGGAGGTTTCCTCAAACTTTAGCTTCTATGGGTGGTTCACAGTTTTGTCACCCTAGTGAATCTATAGCTAGCGCAACAAGGAAAACCACTGTGTAACTCTTGTGGTAAGAATCGTTGGGGGCAATGTTTAGTAGGGGCTGGTGTTTGCTACAATTGTGGCCAGCCAGGACATAAGTTAGGAAAAGAAGCGGAACAGAGGACTGTGTCACAAACAGTAAACCAACCAAGAAAGGAGATGAGAGCTGGTGAAGGTAGCAGGGGTGGTAGGCAGAAAGGCGCAGCAAGGGCTATTTACCATGACATTGTAGGAGGCTGAGGAGACTCCAAATGTGGTGATGGGTACGCTCACTATTTGTTCTTGGAATGCTTATGTGTTAATAGATTTTTGAGCTACCCATTCATTTCTGTCACGTGAGTTTGCTTTGCATGTGAAGAGAAGTTTAGAGCTTTTGCCTAATGCTTTGTTAGTGCATACTCCTATTGGTGAATCTGTTACTATAGAGCACGCTTATCTTGACTGTGAGTTAGAGATTGATAATGTAGTACTGTTAGTTGATCTGGTATTGAAGAGTTTGATATCATTCTTGGTATGGACTTTTTGTCGAAGTATCATGCGAATGTTGACTGTTTTAAGAAGGAAGTGAAATTGGTGAAACCCGATGGGGTTGAGGTAGTTTTTAAAGGAAGAAGGAGAGTTCTTCCTACTTGTGTGATCTCGGCGGTGAAGGTCAGGAAGTTGTTAAGTAAGGGTTGTGAAGCGTACTTTGCATATGTGATGGAAGTGAAGTTAGAAAAGTTGAAACCTGAAGTTGTGCTAGTAGTACAGGAGTTCCTAGATGTGTTCCCTGAGGAGTTGTCGGGGTTACCACCCAATAGAGAGGTGGACTTTACAATTGATTTGGCACCTGGAACAACACCTATTTATCAGGCACCATATTGTATGACACCATGAGAATTGAGGGAATTGAAGGTGCAATTACAGGAGCTGGTAGACAAGGGATACATTAGACCAAGTGTATCTCCATAGGGTGCACCGGTGTTGTTTGTAAAGAAGGAGGACGGTACAATGAGGTTATGTATTGATTACCACTAGTTAAACAAGGTAACGTTACGTAATAAATACCTTTTGCCTCGTATAGACGATCTGTTTGATCAGCTTAGAGGAGCGTCAGTATTCTTAAAGATAGATCTAAGACTGTGACGGAGGTGCGTAGTTTCTTGGGTTTAGCAGGATACTATAGAAGATTTGGCAAGGATTTTCCAAGATAGCTCTACCACTCACTAGTTTGACTAAGCGTAATACTAAGTTTGAGTGGAATGAGAAGTATGAGCAGAGTTTTCAAGAATTAAAGAGGAGATTGGTGACTGCACCTATTCTAGCACTCCCAAAGTAAGGAAAGAGTTTGAGGTTTATTGTGACGCCTCTCATCAGGGGTTAGGCTGTGTGTTGATGCAAAATGGTAAAGTGATGCTTATGCTTCTAGGCAGTTGAGACCTTATGAGAGTAACTACCCTACTCATGATCTAGAGTTAACTGCAGTTGTTTTAGCATTGAAGATATGGCGACTCGCCATATCTACACGGATCAAAAGAGTTTAAGATACATCTTTGATTAGGAGCTTAAAATGAGACAAAGAAGGTGGTTGGAACTGATTAAAGATTATGACTGAACTATTGATTATCATTCGGGAAAAGCGAATGTTGTGGCTGATGCCCTAAGTAGGAAGTCTCCGAGTGGAGCAAGTACATTGAATGCAGTCAGAGTTACTTTGCTCAAACAATTCAAGAATAGTGCAACTAGTTTAAAGGTAACTAGTAAAGGGACATTGTTGGCACATTTCCAGTTGAGACCTAAGTTAGTAGATGAGGTTATAAGGAAGCAATCAGAAGATCATGTGACTAAGAAGCTGATGGAGGAAGTAAAAGCTCAGCAGAAAGTAGACTAAGCACCCCAAACACGCTCGCTACTTGGAAAACATAGAAACAAGAAAAACATGAGCTAAATTGCTCAGTCGCATGTGACTAAGAAGCTGATGGAGGAAGTAAAAGCTCAGCAGAGAGTAGACTAAGCACCCCAAACACGCTCGCTACTTGGAAATCATAGAAACAAGAAAAATATGAGCTAAATTTCTCAGTGAGCGACTAAGTTTAAAGTTTTCCTTAAGTAACATATGCAAAACATAGATTTTAGTCATAATCAACAATACCATACGTAAGCCATAACTTAAAGATACATACTCATTTGTGGATCAGATACACATAAACTAGTTTATTCAAAACTTTTCCCTAGTTAAGGCGGAGCTAAGCTCAATGCTACTCAATGTCAAATTAACCTTAGTTGGGGCGGAGTATTCTCTACACACTCAACCTCTATACACATGTTTCATATCCAGGATCACCCGAGTACCTTCTCCGAGTTCTTCAGTACAGGATCCCGTCACAAATTTCCCAACCACCCTCATGCCTTCTCTGGGTCCTTCAGCATGGGGCCATTTCTATACCTAACTTACCCATATGCCTTCTCCGCATCCTAATGGCTCGTAATTGATATTTCAAGTCATATTAAAGTTGGAAAAGCCTATAGACCCTGAGAAACAGGCCCGAATTGTGAGTGACACCTTTCTTTCTCTAAAACCGATTCTATTTAAAATGTTTAGTTAGGCTTTCTAATAAAATGTGATTTTATGATGATTTATTAAATGATAAGCATGATGGCTAGTTATATTTGATTTTATGGCATGAAAGGCATGTTTTATCTGTTTCCTACAAGCTTTTGAAAATCATGTTTATAAGATGCTATTTATTAAGAAATCCTCTGTTTTCCATGAAATGTTTTACAATGAACTGTTTATGCAAAGCATATCTGTTTTTAAAATGTTTTCTAAGGGACCAATGTTGAGGAATGTTGAGAAGGCATTTGAGTTTTCTAGGGACCTAATACTGAAGGACTCGGAGAAGGTACTTGGGCATCCCGAGATAGTCCTATGTGCACATAGTGATTGATAACGGTGTTGTGGACTTGTGTTGAGATTACTCCACATTAGCTAAGGTTTTCGACGTTGGGTGTGTCAAGATTACTCCGCCCCAACTAAGGTTTATTTTCGACATTGAGTGCGTTGAGCCTTGATCCGCCTCAACTCAGGGAATTTTAAAGCAAAAGAAGGTTTGATGAGTTTGTAAACTGTATTTATGTAAAAGACCTAGCTTATGTTTTATTTCAAGGCTTAACATGAATTGTATGCTAAAGTTATGTTTCCTCTATTATTGAGCATGATTTGGTTCTCGAGTTGTGTTTAAAATACTATGTCACTCACTGGGCATCCAGCTCATGTTTTTTGTGTTTTCTTTCCCACCCAGGTAGCGAAGGCATTCCTGGTGCTTAGCCTACTCAAGCTCACCCTGCTTAAGCTTCAAGTTATCAGAAGATACTTTGCATTTAGGTTGCCATATGTGTAAATAACTTTAAGTATGTGACATGTAGATATAGTCACCTAGTAGTTGGGATGTGAGACTGGTTATTGTATATGTCATCTAAGTTTATTTGTGAACGAGTTTGGAGTACTTGGTTATGTGAATAAACATTCTCATATTATAGAATCTATAGGCGTGGCTGATTTGAATGTCTATGTTATTAGAATAAGTGATATGGGTGGTTATGTAAGTCATGTTTCAACAGGTTATTCAGGTACAGTTGGACAGTGAACGTCACAAAAAAGGGATGATGTTTGCTGTCCTCACGTCTCGTCTCAGGTTATAGAGGGTAATCTGGGAGGGAGTGTGACAAGTTGGTATCAGAGAAAAAGAGTCTTGGGAATAGGATCATGCATTGTAGTGTAGGTACATGTCTTTCTATCAGTTAATAATGCTATGTCATAATATAGGAAACATGCCACATCGAAGAAGGCAAGGTAGGCAAGCAGCAGCCGAAACTCTTGAAGCTACTGGGAGTCGTGGAGATATGTCTGAGGGTGAATCCAGTCATCCTCAAGTTGGGGTCATTGTTGAAGATCATATATTCACTAGAATTGCAGAAAGGTTGGCTGCAGGTATTGGATTAGTGCAGTCAGACCTTGGAAAGAAATATGGTATTGCAAGATTGAAAGTTTTAGGTGCTACCACCTTTGAAGGCACTGTAGATCCTGCTGAGGCAGAGTGATGAGATGTTTTAATGACAGGAAGGTAGAATTGGTGGTGTTTCTGCTCCAAAAGGGGCGAAAGATTGGTGGAGAGTTATAGAAAGTAGGAAAGGAGAAATAGAAGAAATAAGTTGGAATGAATTTAAGAAAGCATTTGAAGATAAATACTGTCCAAGAGCATTCCGTAATGCCAAACAAAATAAGTTTCTTAAACTGGTACAGGGACCGATGTTATTGGCAGAATACGAGAAGAAATATACTGAGCTGTCTAAGTATGCCACTGCAATTGTTGCTAATGAGATTGATAGGTGTAAAAGGATTGAGGAAGGCCTACGGGAGGAAATCCGTACTCCTATGACCGCCAGTGCAGAATGGGCAGATTTTTCCAAGTTAGAGAGGCGACTATGCTAGTTGAAAGAAGTCTAATGGAAAGGAAGACAGAAGGTGAATCATTTAGAAGTGGATATGCAATCCACTCCTCTAGTGCTGCACAGGGACAATCTGGTAGAAGATTTGTGCAAGGCATGTCTAGTAGAGGAAATTTTATAGCTAAATCAAGTGGACAAGCTACTTCTAAGGCCAGAATCGGAGGAGGTATGCAGAGGCAAAGACTAAGAAGTTTCAGTGGTCTAGTATAGTCAATGGGAGGTCCTCGAGGTGGATAACCTGGTGAGTCCACAGCTAGTTCGGCGAGGAAATCGTTATGCCCCACTTGTGGAAAGTATCATTGAAGACAGTGCAGGGATCGAACTATTGAATAATATAACGGTGGACAAACGGGTCATTTTAGACGAGAGTGCCCCCAGTTGATGCAGGAAGTTAAATCTGAACAGGGAACTGCTTCACATGTGGTTAGTCAGACATAAAGACATGCTGGAATTGGTGGTGAGGGAACCAGTGGATCGAGGTAGAAAGGATCTACAGGACGACCAAGACAGCAAGGGAAGGTCTTTGCCATGACCCAGCAAGAAGCTGATGATGCTCCTGATATTGTTACCGGTACACTTCCTATTTGTCACATTTTTGTCAATGTTTTATTAGATCCTGGATCTACTCATTCTTTTGTTGCTAGCATGTTCTTTGTGAATATTGATAGTAAGCTAAAACCTCTGTCTGAGGAATTGTTTATTTATACCCCTGTTGGCGATGTGCTTGTGGCTAGTAATGTGTATAAGAATTGTGTGGTTGAAATTGATGATGTAACCATGATAGCAGATTTGATTCCCTTAGATATCCAAGAGTTTGATGTTATTTTGGGAATGAATTTGTTGTCTAAATATCGAGCCACCATGGAGGTTGTATTTAAAGGGTTCGAAGGGACCAAAGTTATTTTTAGGGGAGAGGGAAAAAATTCTCACTACTTGTATGATATCTGCTGTTAAAGCCAGAAAATTTTTAAGCAAGGGTCGTACAACGTACCTTGAAAATGTTGTGGATACATAGGTCAGTAAACTGAGGCCAGAGGATATTCCTGTCGTATGTGAGTTCCTGGATGTGTTCCGTGAAGAACAATCAGGTTTATCGCTTCATAAGGAGGTAGGGTTTTCTATTGATCTGATTCCAGGGACTGCACCAATTTCACAAGCTCCATACAGGATGGCTCCGAAGGAGTTGAAAGAATTGAAAGTTTAGTTGCAGGAGTTGACAAAGTGTATATACGACCCCGTGTGTCACCATGGGGAGCACCCATATTGTTTGTAAAGAAGAAAGATGACACACTTATGTTATGTATTAATTACCGTCAGCTAAACAAAGTAACAATACGTAATAAGTACCCGCCGCCTCGTATCGATGACCTGTTTGATCAACTCAAGGGTGCTTCAGTATTTTCTAAGATTGATTTGCGATCAGGGTACCATCTGGTGAAGTTAGGGAATCTGATATCCTAAAACTGCGTTCAGGACAAGGTATGGGCATTATGAGTTTCTTGTGATGCCTTTTGGGTTAACAAATGCTCCAGCTATAGTCATGGTTCATGCCCGTACCTTGATCAGTTTGTTATAGTATTTATTGATGATATATTGGTGTACTCTGAAAGTAAATAGAAGTATGTTGAACGCCTCAAAATAGTATTACGAACGTTGCGTGACTAAAGGTTATATGCTAAGTTCAGTAAGTGTGAATTCTGGCTTAATCGTGTTGCATCTCTAGGTCACATAGTATCAGCTGAAGGAGTAAGCGTGGATCCACAAAAGACTAAGGCTATATTTAAGTGGGACCGACCCACTACCGTGACAAAAGTTCGTAGTTTCCTAGGGTTGGCAGGTTATTGTCGCCGATTTGTGGAAGGATTCTAAAAAATAACACTTCCACTAACGAGTCTAACCAGAAGAATGCCAAGTTTGAAATGGACTGATCAATGTGAACGGAGTTTCCAAGAGTTAAAGGAAAGACTTGTGACAGGACCAATATTGACTTTGCCTACTCTTAGTGTGGAATTTGAGATTTATTGCGATGCATCACGACAAGGTTTAGGTTGTGTGCTTGTGCAGGGAGGAAAGATAGTTGCATATGCGTCAAGACAGTTAAAGAAGCACGAATGCAACTACCCCACACACAACATAGAATTGGAAGCTGTTGTGTTGGCATTGAAGATTTGGAGATATTTTTTATCAGAAGGAATTGAACTTAAGACAAAGGAGATGGGTGGAGTTGATCAAAGACTACGATTGTACGATAGAATACCACCTTGGGAAGGCCAATGTTGCGGCTGATGCTTTAAGTAGGAAGTCAAGACAACCTAAGACTTCACTTAATGCTATTGGTGCGGAGCTAGTAAAGGAGCTAAAAAGCTCAAATGCATTATTGTCAGTGGACAAATCAGGAGGTTTATTTGCACACTTTCAGGTGAGACCCACTTTGGTGGATGAGATTGTTAAAGGCCAAATGGAAGACTTCATACTCAGGAAAATAGCAAAGGAGGTGAACCTTAAGCAGAGAACAGATTATGATATAAAGAGTGATAGAGCCTTACTGAAATAAGGAAGGTTATGTGTTCCTAATGATTTGACATTGAAAAGTGCTATACTGGAGGAAGCTCATAGTTTGGCATATGCGATGCATTCAGGAAGCACAAAGATGTACAGAACTTTGAAAGAATATTATTGGTGGCCAGGAATGAAGTAGGAAATTGCAGAATGTGTGGCTAGATGTTTGATTTGTCAACAAGTTAAGCTAGAGAGACAAAGACCAGGAGGACTTCTGAACCCACTCCCCGTGCCTAAATGGAAATGGGAGCATATCACTATAGATTTCTTGTTTGGTCTTCCTAAACCCCCGAGTGGTTATGATGGAATATGGGTAATTGTTGAAGATTTACCAAGACTACACGTTTCCTACCAGTGACAGTGACTTTCACCCTAAATAAGTTGGCCAAGCTATATGTTGACAGAATGGTAAGCCAATATGGAACTCATGTGTCTATCATTTCAGATAGGGATCCAAGGTTCAAATGCAAGTTTTGGCCAAGTCTACAACAAGCTTTGAGAACCAAGCTAAGATTTACTACAGCTTTCCATCCTCAAACTGATGAACAATCAGAAAGAACTAGTCAGACCTTGGAGGATATATTACGTGCTTGTGTATTACAATTTAAGGGAAGCTAGGATATTCATCTGTCATTAATGGAATTTGCCTATAATAACAGTTACCATTTTAGTATTGGGATGCCACCTTAGAGGCACTATATGGTAGACGATGTAGAACCCCTTTATGTTGGGGTGAAGTGGGAGAACGGAAGTTGATGGGACCGAAACTGGTACAAACTACATTGAAAAATGTTAAGCTTATAAGAGAAAGTTGAAGATTGCACAGGATCGACAGAAAAGCTATGTTGTTAAGAGGCGAAGAGATTTAGAATTCAAAGTTGGTGATAAAGTTTTCCTAAAGTTATCACCATGGAAAGGAGTTTTGAGATTTGGAAAGAAGGGAAAATTGAGTCCAAGGTATATTGGGCCTTATAAGGTGTCATCCCAATACTAGAATGGTAACGGTTATTATAGGCAAATTCTATTAATGACATATGGTTATCCCAGCTTCCCTTAAATTATAATACACAAGCACGTAACATATGACAAACTTTAGTTTGGGTGGAGTAATCTCGACACACCCAACATTAAAAACCTTAGCTGATGTGGAGTAATCTCAACATAACAGCGTCATCAATCACTATGTGCACATAGGACTATCTTGGGATGCCCAAGTGCCTTCTCCGAGTCCTTCAGTACTGCGTCCCTAGGAAACTCAAATGTCTTCTCAACGTCCCTCAGCATTGAGCTCCTTTAAGTCATAGGGTTACCCACATGCCTTCTCAACGTTCCTGAGCATTGGGTCCCTTAGAAAACATTTTAGAAATAGGTATGCTTTACATAAACAGTTCATTGTAAAACATTTCATGAAAAACAGAGCATTTCTCAATAAATAGCATCTCATAAACATGGTTTTTAAAAACTTGTAGGAAACAGATAAAACACGCCTTTTATGCCATAAAATCAAATCTAACCAGCCATCATGCTTATCATTTAATAAATCATCATAAAATCACATTTTATAAGAAAGCCTGGCTAAACATTTTATATGTTACGTGCTTGTGTATTACAATTTAAGGGAAGCTGAGATACCCATCTGTCATTAATGGAATTTGCCTATAATAACAGTTACCATTCTAGTATTGGAATGGCACCTTATAAGGCGCAATATACCTTGGACTCAACTTTCCTTTCTTTCCAAATCTCAAAACTCCTTTCCATGGTGATAACTTTAGGAAAACTTTATCACCAATTTTGAATTCTAAATCCTTTCGCCTCTTATCAGCATAGCTTTTCTGTCGATCCTATGCAATCTTCAACTTTTCTCTTATAAGCTTAACATTTTTCGATGTAGTCTGTACCAGTTTCGGTCCCATCAACTTCTGTTCTCCCACTTCACCCCAACATAAAGGATTCTACATTATCTACCATATAGTGCCTCATAAGGTGTCATCCCAATACTAGAATGGTAACTGTTATTATAGGCAAATTCCGTTAATGACAGATGGGTATCCCAGCTTCCCTTAAATTGTAATACACAAGCACGTAATATATCCTCCAAGGCCTAAATAGTTCTTTCTGATTGTTCATCAGTTTGAGGATAGAAAGCTGTAGTAAATCTTAGCTTGGTTCCCAATGCTTGTTGTAGACTCTACCAAAACTTAGATGTGAACCATGGATCCCTATCTGAAATGATAGACACGAAGTTCCATATTGGCTTACTATTCTGTCAACATATGGCCAACTTATCTAGGGTGAAAGTCACTTTTACTGGCAAGAAATGTGCAATCTTGGTAAATCTGTCAACAATTACCCATATTCCATCATAACCACTAGGGGTTTTAGGAAGACCAAACAAGAAATCTATAGTGATATCCTCTCATTTCCATTCAGGCACGGGAAGTGGGTTCAGAAGTCCTCCTGGTCTTTCTCTCTCTGGCTTAACTTGTTGACAAATCAAACATTTAGCCACACATTCTGCAATTTCCCGCTTCATTCCTGGCCACCAATAATACTCTTTCAAAATTCTGTACATCTTTGTGCTTCCTGGATGCATCGCATATGCCGAACTATGAGCTTCCTCCAGTATAGCACTTTTCAATGTCAGATCATTAGGAACACATAACCTTTCCTATTTCAGTAAGGCTCCATTACTCTTTATATCATAATCTGTTCTCTCCTTAAGATTCACCTCCTCTGCTATTTTCCTGAGTATGAAGTCTTCCATTTGGCCTTTAACAATCTCATCCACCAAAGTGGGACTCACCTGAAAGTGTTCAAATAAACCTCCTGATTTGTCCACTGACAATAATGCATTCGAGCTTTTTAGCTCCTTTACTAGCTCTGCACCAATAGCATTAAGTGAAGTCTTAGCATGTCTTGACATCCTACTTAACGCATCAGCCACAACATTGGCCTTCCCAAGATGGTATTCTATCGTACAATCGTAGTCTTTGATCAACTCCACCCATCTCCTTTGTCTTAAATTCAATTCCTTCTGATCAAAAATGTATTTCAAGCTTTTATAATCAGTTAAGATATGACATTTCTCTCCGTATATATAATATCTCCAAATCTTCAAGGCCAACACAATAGTTGCCAATTCTATGTCGTGTGTGCGGTAGTTGCATTCCTCCTTCTTTAACTGTCCTGACGCATATGCAACTACCTTTCCTCCCTGCACAAGCACACAACCTAAACCTTGTCGTGATGCATCGCAATAAATCTCAAATTCCACACCAGGAGTAGGCAAAGTCAATATTGGTGCTGTCACAAGTCTTTTTTTTAACTCTTGGAAACTCCATTCACATTCATCAGTCCATTCAAACTTGGCATTTTTCTTGGTTAGACTCGTTAGTGGAAGTGCTATTTTTGAGAATCCTTCCACGAATCAGCGACAATAACCTGCCAAGCCTAGGAAACTACGAACTTCTGTCACGGTAGTGGGTCAGTCCCACTTAAATATAGCCTCAGTCTTTTGTGGATCCACGCTTACGCCTTCACCTAATACTATGTGACCCAGAAATGCAACACGATTAAGCCAGAATTCACACTTACTAAACTTAGCATATAGCCTTTAGTCACGCAATGTTCCTAATACTATTTTGAGGTGTTTAACATGCTTCTATTTACTTTCATAGTACACCAGTATATCATCAATAAATACTATAACAAACTGATCAAGGTACGGGCATGAACCATGACTACAGCTGGAGCATTAGTTAACCCAAAAGGCGTCACAAGAAACTCATAATGCCCACACCTTGTCCTGAACACAGTTTTAGGGATATAAGATTCCCTAACTTCACCAGATGATACCCTGATCGCAAATCAATCTTAGAAAATACTGAAGCACCCTTGAGTTGATCAAACAGGTCATCGATACGAGATAGTGGGTACTTATTACGCATTGTTATTTTGTTTAGCTGACGGTAATTAATACATAACCTAAGTGTGTCATCTTTCTTCTTTACAAACAATACGAGTGCTTCCCATCGTGACACACGGGGTCGTATATACACTTTGTCAACTCCTGCAACTAAACTTTCAATTCTTTCAACTCCTTCGGAGCCATCCTGTATGGAGCTTGTGAAATTGGTGCAGTCCTTGGAATCAGATCAATAGAAAACCCTACCTCCCTATGAGGCGATAAACCTGATTGTTCTTCACGGAACACATCCAGGAACTCACATACGACAGGAATATCCTCTGGCCTCAGTTTACTGACCTGTGTATCCACAACATTTTCAAGGTACGTTGTACGACCCTTGCTTAACAATTTCCTGGCTTTAATAGCAGATATCATACAAGTAGTGAGAATTTTTTCTCTCTCCCCTAAAAATAACTTCGGTCCCTTCGAACCCTTTAAATACAACCTCCATGATGGCTCGATATTTAAACAAGAAATTCATTCCCAAAATAACATCAAACTCTTGGATATCTAATTGAATCAAATCTGCTGTCATGGTTACATCATCAATTTCAACCACACAATTCTTATACACATTACTAGCCACAAGCACATCGCCAACAGGGGTATAAATAAACAATTCCTCAGACAGAGGTTCTAACTTACTATCAATATTCACAAAGAACATGCTAGCAACAAAAGAATGAGTAGATCCAGGATCTAATAAAACATTGGCAAAAAAGTGACAAATAGGAAGTGTACCGGTAACAATATCAGGAGCATCATCAGCTTCTTGCTGGGTCATGGCAAAAACCTTCCCTTGCTGTCTTGGTCGTCCTGTAGATCCTTTCTACCTCGATCCACTGGTTCCCTCACCACCAATTCCAGCATGTCTTTGTGTCTGACTAACCACATGTGAAGCAGTTCCCTGTTTAGATTTAACTTCCTGCATCAACTTGGGGCACTCTCGTCTAAAATGACCCGTTTGTCCACCGTTATATCACTCAATAGTTCGATCCCTGCACTGTCTTCAATGATACTTTCCACAAGTGGGACATAACGATTTCCTCGCCGAACTAGCTGTGGACTCACCAGGTTATCCACCTCGGGGACCTCCCATTGACTATACTAGACCACTGAAACTTCTTAGTCTTTGCCTCTGCATACCTCCTCCGATTCTGGCCTTAGAAGTAGCTTGTCCACTTGATTTAGCTATAAAATTTCCTCTACTAGACATGCCTTGCACAAATCTTCTACCAGATTGTCCCTGTGCAGCACTAGAGGAGTGGATTGCATATCCACTTCTAAATGATTCACCTTCTGTCTTCCTTTCCATTAGACTTCTTTCAACTAGCATAGTCGCCTCTCTAACTTGGAAAAATCTGTCCATTCTGCACTGGCGGTCATAGGAGTACGAATTTCCTCCCGTAGGCCTTCCTCAATCCTTTTACACCTATCAATCTCATTAGCAACAATTGCAGTGGCACACTTAGACAGCTCAGTATATTTCTTCTCGTACTCTGCCACTAACATTGGTCCCTGTACCAGTTTAAGAAACTTATTTTGTTTGGCATCACGGAATGCTCTTGGACAGTATTTATCTTCAAATGCTTTCTTAAATTCATTCCAACTTATTTCTTCTATTTCTCCTTTCCTACTTTCTATAACTCTCCACCAATCTTTCGCCCCTTTTGGAGCAGAACCACCGCCAATTCTACCTTCCTGTCATTAGGACATATCATCACACGATAACATTTTTCAAGCAAATTCAACCATGCCTCTGCCTCAGCAGGATCTACAGTGCCTTCAAATGTGGTAGCACCTAAAGCTTTCAATCTTTCAATACCATATTTCTTTTTAGGGTTTGAATGCACTAATCTAATACCTGCAGCCAACCTTTCTGCAATTCTAATGAATATCTGATCTTCAACAATGACCCCAACTTGAGGATGACTGGATTCACCCTCAGATATATCTCCACGACTCCCAGTAGCTTCAAGAGTTTCGGCTGCTGCTTGCCTACCTCGCCTGCTTCGATGTGGCATGTTTCCTATATTATGACATAGCATTATTAACTGATAGAAAGACATGTTCCTACACTACAATGCATGATCCTATTCCCAAGACTCTTTTTCTCTAATACCAACTTGTCACACTCCCTCCCAGATTACCCTCTATAATCTGAGAAGAGACGTGAGGACAGCAAACATCACCCCTTTTTTGTGACGTTCACTGTCCAACTGTACCTGAATAACTTGTTGAAACATGACTTACATAACCACCCATATCACTTATTCTAATAACATAGACATTCAGATTAGCCACTGTCACACCCCTTTCTTGATTACCTACTTAACCTAAAAGGAGATGTGAAGACAATATACATCACCCCTCTTGTGATGCATATTGTCCCATCTTACATAACTTCCTGCACAAACATTTCATACGTATACATTCATAGAATTCAGCCATTTTACCTGACCAGCGAGACTAGTGTCGCTACTCACGCTCCAATTCCTCAGTGATACCTGCTTCCAAACGACACCCGACAGCAGAGTTTCCTCCTTTCCTGTTTGTTCTCACTTCTGTCAATTCAAAGTCATATTTCCAGCCAGATTTAGATACTTCTTTCCTTCTACAAACTTGTAGAGAAAGATGTTTTTTAGCTTACCTCAAAATTTCGTGGCTTAACTCGTCCTGGTTCGTCAGATATTGCAAGTTTTCTCCTCGATACTCCAGATTGCACAGAAATTTCGTATCAGTAACTTCCAGCTAAAAGTTTACATGTTTCTAATCCATTTCAACTCAAGCATCCTTCATAAAAGTTGTTCAAAATTGAGTTAACTTACTAACCTTAAAATTTCAACCCAAAATTCAATCTCTTCAGCTCAATATTCAGCAAACACCAAACCTTGTTCGAGCTATGTGACAGCAGATGAAGCTTCTGTTTCAGCTTCAGTTTTACCATGAAACCTTCCAAAACCTTGCACGAAATTGCCCTTGAACTCTTCTTCAACCTCTCCACAACGTGCAGCTGAAAAATAACATAGAAATTTGTTTGGAAATGAATAGAAAGAAGTCGGCAAAATTTTCTGTCTAATGAAAGGTTATAACTGACGCTCATCCTTATCCTTTCTTCTTCTTTTTCTTTTGCTTCTCTTTTCTTCTTTTTAGTTCTAATTCTTATTTTTCTTTCTTTTTGTCTTCTTCCCTTTTTAGTTTTCCTCTTCCTTCTTTCTTTCTTTTTTTTTTAATTTACAATATGAAATTATTAATACTAATTCGCTTAAAGCTTTCGAACGTGCTTACCAATTAGGTGCTTATAGCCACGCCCATAAATTCTATAACATGAGAATTTATATTCACATAACCAAGTACTCCAAACTCGTTCACAAATAAACATAGATGACATATACAATAACCAGTCTCACATCCCAACTACTAGGTGGCTATGTCTACATGTCACATACTTAAAGTTATTTACACATACAGCAACCGAAATGCAAAGTATCTTCTGATAACTCAAAGCTTAAGTAAGGCGAGCTTGAGTGGGCTAAGCACCGGAACTTCTTCGCTACCTGGGTGGGAAAGAAAACACAGAAAACATGAGCTGGATGCCCAATGAGTGACATAGTATTTTAAACACAACTCAATAACCAAATCATCCTCAACTAGAGGAGGTGAATCTTAAGCAGAGAACAGATTATGATATAAGGAGTAATGGAGCCTTACTGAAACAGGGAAGGTTATGTGTTCCTAATGATCTGACATTGAAAAGTGCTATACTGGAGGAAGCTCATAGTTTGGCATATGCGATGCATCCAAGAAGCACAAAGATGTACAAAACTTTGAAAGAGTATTATTGGTGGCCAGGAATGAAGTAGGAAATTGCAGAATGTGTGGCTAGATGTTTGATTTGTCAACAAGTTAAGCTAGAGAGACAAAGACCAGGAGGACTTTTGAACCCACTCCCCGTGCCTAAATGGAAATGGGAGCATATCACTATAGATTTCTTGTTTGGTCTTCCTAAAACCCCGAGTGGTTATGATGGAATATGGGTAATTGCTGACAGATTTACCAAGACTACATGTTTCCTACCAGTGAAAGTGACTTTCACCCTAAATAAGTTGGTCAAGCTATATGTTAACAAAATAGTAAGCCAATATGGAACTCCCGTGTCTATCATTTCAGATAGGGATCTAAGGTTCACATCTAAGTTTTGGCAAAGTCTACAACAAGCATTGGGAACCAAGCCAAGATTTACTACAGCTTTCCATTCTCAAACTGATGGACAATCAGAAAGAACTAATCAGACCTTGGAGGATATGTTACGTGCTTGTGTATTACAATTTAAGGGAAGCTGGAATACTCATCTATCATTAATTGAATTTGTCTATAATAACAGTTACCATTCTAGTATTGGGATGGCACCTTATGAGGCACTATATGGTAGACGATGTAGAACCCCTTTATGTTGGGGTGAAGTGGGAGAATGAAAGTTGATGGGACCGGGACTGGTACAAACTACATCGAAAAATGTTAAGCTTATAAGAGAAAAGTTGAAGATTGCACAGGATCGATAGAAAAGCTATACTGATAAGAGGCGAAGGGGTTTAGAATTCAAACTTGGTGATAAAGTTTTCCTAAGGTTATCACCATGGAAAGAAGTTATGAAATTTGGAAAGAAAGGAAAGTTGAGTCCAAGGTATATTGAGCCTTATGAGATTTTGGAACGCATAGGACCGTTAGCTTATCGACTAGCGTTACCTATGGAGTTATCCAAAATACATGATGTATTCCATGTTTCTCAACTGAAGAAGTACATTCTACAGCTTAGAGGTGTCCTGTTTCCAACCCGATTTTTCATAGCTCCAAAACACCATTTCCTTTCAAATAAAAATCAAATAAAAATTATGGACTCAAGTCTAACCTCTTAACTAGCTTACCAAGAAAATTCAGCTCCAAAAACTTTCCTCAGCACCCTTGAAAAATTCCTCAAAGCTAACTCGTCTGATTTGCTTGGTTTCTGCAACAACCTTCAGTATTTTGACGATTTCGCAAGCTTCCCGACCTCAAATCACTTCAGCAGCCCTAGGTCGTCTTCCTAACTCACAGAGCTTCCTCTAGTCCAAAAATGGTGAAAATAGCACGAGGGAATCGGGAGAACCATCAGGTTAATTGAGCTGCTTTCTTAGAGTCTAAGTTGTTGCCCACACCAACCAATCAGCTTTAGCCACTCACCAACTTACTTCAACGTGTCTCCTCTTCATTTCTCCTTATCCTAAATATCCAAATTAAATATAATTTTCATTTAAATAATCATTTTAATTTAATTTAATATTTATTTTCTAATTTTACATTTTTTCTCAAATAATTTCCAAATAATTTCAAAATTTTGACCTTTTGACTTAAGCTTCCCAATGTTCCACAAAAATTTCCTAAGTCTAGCCCTCCTCCTTGTATTACAGCACCATTAACTCCATCTCGTTTATTCCTTAGCAAAGGTTAATGGAAAAAGAAGAACACCAAATCATAATTACTTGAAGTGCACTAGAATTCCACATGCTTTCCAATTCATTCAAACCAACCCTAGCCAAACTTTTAACCATGACTTTTATCTTTTGCTAAAGATAAGGAAAATAGAGGTTAAGGCTTACCAGAGTTCAGTTTAAAGTATGCGTTTGAATCAAACAATTGAAAGTGAAAATCCATAACACAATTTCATGCTTATTTCCTTTACACTACTCTTAAACTGAATTAAAAGAAAAAATACAAATAAAAGAAAGCAAGAGTAAAAAAAAGCGTCCCTAGAAAGATAGGATTCCAACAACGAAGAGACTTTCCAACGCAAGCTTAGTTGTTATGCTTGCATGGGTCAATGGAGCCTTTATCACGTTCAGGATTTAGTGCAGAAAGAAACTAAAGCAAGGAGAAATGCAAAGAGTGAAATAGATAGTCAATTTGGTGAAGAAGTATTCGTTCTATTAATTTTATCCCACAAACGCATACAATTGGAGATAGAAGATAATTGCGATGGAAGCTATAAAGAAGATACAACTCTAACTACACCCCTAAATTTATCCCATGTGTCTTTGTCAGGTCTGCGTTACTCCTCAGGTGCAGGACGTTGAATGATGAACAATAGAGTTCAGCTTAAAGTATGCATTTGAATTAAACAATTGGCAGCGAAAATCCACAACACAATTTCATGCTTATTTACCTTACAGTACTCCTAAAACTGATCTTAAAAAAAGTACAAATAAAAGAAAGCAAGAGTAAAAGAAAGCATCCCTAGAAAGATAAGAGTAGCAACGCAGGGACATTCCAACACAAGCTCAATTGTTATGCTTGCGTGGGTCAATGGAGCCTTTATCACGTTCAGGATTTAACGTAGAGAAGATAATGATTGACAGAGTGTTCTCCTCCTTTCCCCCCCCCCCCCCAAGTATGCGTACTTGAGATGCGTCGATACAGTTTCTAGCTCAAGTATTGGAGGCTCTTCTAATGACGGCTTGATCTTTGCCATGGATCTGTTGCTCCGATCTAATTGCTCAAAATTCCGATCAGAGATTCAATTGATTTCTTCCTCTTCACCATCTTCATTTTCATTGAGGATAGCTTCATCTTCCAACTATGCGTCTGTGGGTCTTGTCTTCTCGTATGTGATATCCTCGATCATCTGACAAGATTGAAAATCATCAGGATATTTTAATACATTAAACACATTAAATTTTACCTATTGGTCATCCACTCGAATCGTTAATATTACACACTAAAGTTGTCACACCCCCTCCCAAGTACCCTAACCTAAGAGAAAGTGTGAGGACAACGAGGTAAGTTTGCATTGGCAAAAGATGAACTACATCTCTGCACCTCATCTAGTCTTGATAAATGCTAAAGATTAACTATCTACTCTCTCAAGCTAGACAGTCGTGCTTACTACATTTGTTTGTCAGACAAATGTCACGGGAAAAATTTGACCCACAAATTTCGTGACACGACGGTGCCCATCCCCTCAGCATGGCCAAGTGAGGATGGGGAAAATGCTTGCCGCAGCCCCTCGAGAGGCGCATGCGTCTGCCGCACCCCACCGGCACGCATGGCCCAAGTTGCACAATAACGGGCTGCGCGCATAAGGGAGGAAAGGCGGAGAAAGACGCGTCGACCCCAGGCACTGGCATGGTCGACGCATCGCTAGACAAGGCTGCCAGGCGCAAAGGTGCTCGACGCAAGGCTGCTCGACGCATAGTGCCGCAAGCCATACTCGAGACGCACATAGGCCCAGACACGTCCAGAGAAAACGAGACAGGCGGCGAAGGTTCTAGAAAGCTCTAGAGCACGCATAGACCGGGGAGAGCCTCGATTGTTCTAGAGAACTCCCGACTACTCGGGAAAGGTCGGGGCGCGCCTAGAGAGACCCGGACATCTCTGGAAGCTTCCAAAGCCGACGGACGCGCACGGCTATGGCCTAGACAGACCCCGGTTGCGCTGGAACAGCTTGGATGATTCTCGAATGTTCCTCCCGGCGCCTTCAACAATTGTATATAATATTTTAATATTAAAATATCTAGAAGGTTCCACGACCGACATTGTAAGTCGGTCATAGAAAGTCGGTGTTGGGGCCCTCTATAAATAGAATGGGCCCCCTCATTTGTAAGGCATCCTCGGAAAACCTTGGAAGCTCAAAAGCACTTTGGATATTCTCAGACCAACGCTCTTGACTTTCCTTGCTCTTTTAACGCCTCTTTGCGATCTTCCTAGTCCCGACAAGTCTCAATAGGCTTACTTGGCTGTCCCTATTGCACCAAGTGCCACACGAAGGTCATAAGAAAACTGTGACCCCGTGACAGGAGGTGTCACGGGAAAAATTTGACCCACAAATTTCGTGACACGACGGTGCCCATCCCCTCAGCATGGCCAAGTGAGGATGGGGAAAATGCTTGCCGCAGCCCTCGAGAGGCGCATGTGTCTGCCGCACCCCACCGGCACGCATGGCCCAAGTTGCACAATAACGGGCTGCGCGCATAAGGGAGGAAAGGCGGAGAAAGACGCGTCGACCCCGGGCACTGGCATGGTCGACGCATCGCTAGACAAGGCTGCCAGGCGCAAAGGTGCTCGACGCAAGGCTGCTCGACGCATAGTGCCGCAAGCCATACCTGAGACGCACATAGGCCCAGACACGTCCGGAGAAAACGAGACAGAGGCCTTTGATTGTAGCATCTACGTACATGAGGCCTTTATTCTCAACCTTGAGGAGAGAAAAGAGGTCGGCAAGGGCATTAAGTTGTTGGATTGATCCGACCTTGGCTTCGGAGTCTTCATTTGTTTCTGCCTCACGCATCTTGGCGATGAGAGCATTCATAGCTTTTCTATTTGGGCATTCTCTCGAAGGCCCCATTTGGCACCCCGGTACTCTTCCAAAAAAAGAAGGACGGTTCGCTGCGTCTATGCATAGACTATCGGGCACTCAATAAGATCACAATAAAAAATAAGTACCCGATCCCCTTGATCGCCGACCTATTCGATCAACTTGGAAAGGCCAAGTATTTTAGCAAGATCGATTTACGCTCGGGATACTACCAAGTACGGATCAAGGCAGGAGATGAGCCTAAAACAGCTTGTGTGACACGGTATGGGGCATATGAGTTCCTTGTAATGCCCTTTGGATTGATGAATGCCCCCGCAACCTTTTGCACTTTGATGAACAAGTTGTTCCATCCGTACTTAGACAAGTTCGTGGTCGTATATCTGGACGACATTGTGGTGTATAGCCAGACCATGGAAGAACACGTTGAGCACCTCCGCAAGGTCTTCCAGGTATTACGAGAAAACGAACTATACATTAAATTAGAGAAGTGCTCATTTGCGCAACAAGGGGTAGAATTCCTTGGACATTGGGTCAAGGATGGCAAGCTAATGATGGATCCCACAAAGATTAAGGCCATCCAAGAGTGGAGAGCACCCACAAAGGTCCCCGAGCTACGGTCCTTTCTAGGCTTTGTCAACTACTACCGACGATTCATCAAGGGATATTCAGCAATCGCCGCCCCTCTCACTAATCTATTAAAGAAAAGCCAAACATGGGAGTGGACGACAAGTTGCCAGCGAGCCTTTGAAGAGTTGAAGGAGGCAGTGCAAAAGGAGCCTGTTATGATGCTTCCAGATCATAACAGACCCTTTGAAATACACACTGATGCCTCTAATTACGCTATTGGAGGAGTACTGATGCAGGACGGACACCCAATCGCCTACGAAAGCCGCAAGCTCAATGACACAGAAAGGCGATATACCGTCCAAGAGAAGGAAATGACTGCCATTGTCCATTGCCTGCGGACATGGCGGCATTATCTCCTGGGGAGCAAGTTTGTGGTCTTGACCGACAATGTGGCCACAAGCTACTTCCAAACGCAAAAGAAACTGTCACCAAAGCAGGCTCGGTGGCAGGACTTCCTGGCTGAGTTCGATTTCAAGATGAAGTACAAGCCAGGAAAAGCAAACATTGTTGCTGACGCTCTCAACCGCAAGGCTGAGTTCGCAGCCATTGCCGCCAGCACGCCCCGATGCTCGTTCGAAGTACAAATCAAGGAGGGGCTAAAGCAAGACAAACTAGCCATCAACTTACTAAAGTTGGCTAGAGAGGGCAAAACTCGACGCTTCTTGGAGAGCAATGGCACTCTCCTCACTCTAGGAAAAAGAATCTTCGTACCCAAGTGGGGAAAACTAAGGAGAGATTTCATCAAGGAGTGCCATGACTCTATGTGGACAGGACACCCCGGAATAGACCGCACGATAGCTCTTGTCCAAGACAAGTACTACTGGCCAAAGATGAGGGACGACATCGAAGCTTATGTCCAGACCTGTCTCATTTGTCAACAAGACAAAGGGGAGCAACAACCGCCAGCTGGTCTCCTAGAACCACTGCCTGTGGAGGAGGAACCTTGGGAAAGTGTCACTATGGATTTCATCGTGGCACTACCAAAATCCAGAAACTGCGGCAGCATAATGGTGGTGGTAGATCGGTTCAGCAAGTATGTGACCTTCATACCTTGCTCTGCAAATGTCAAGGCAGACGAAGCTACTCGGTTGTTCTTCAAAAACATTGTGAAACTGTGGGGGATTCCGCGAAGCATCATCAGTGACCGAGACCCACGGTTCACAGGCAAGTTCTGGAGGGAGCTATTCAAGTTGATGGGGACCTAGTTGAACTTCTCAACCAGCTTCCATCCTCAAAATGACGGGCAAACCGAAAGGGTGAACGCTCTCTTAGAGCAATATTTGAGGCACTATGTTAGTGCTCATCAGAAGGATTGGGCAGACCTACTAGACATCGCCCAATTCTCCTACAATCTCCAAAGGAGCGAGTCAACAGGGAAAAGTCCTTTCGAGATTGTCAATTGGCGGCAACCTAACACGCCCAAGGACCTGACCTCCGACTACTCTTGACCAAACCCTTTGGCATATAAGATGGCCAAAGAGTGGAAAGAAAAACAAGACATTGCCACGGCATGCCTCCACAAAGCTGCCAAGAAAATGAAAAAATGGGCTAACCTAAAGAGACGCCCCAAAGAGTACAACGAAGGAGAACAGGTGATGGTTAAGCTATTACCTAACCAGTTTAAATCTCTTCAACAAGTACACAAGGGGTTAATCAGAAAATACGAAGGCCCATTTCCCATCCTCGAAAGAGTTGGAAAGGCAGCTTATCGAATACAATTGCCCGCAAGACTCAAAATCCACAATGTCTTCCATGTGAGCATGCTAAAGCCATTCCACCAAGACATGGAAGACCCTGGCCGAGCCATCTCAAATAGGGCCCCAATGGGTGTGACAATTGAGTATGACAAGAATGTTGAAACCATTTTGGCCCACAGAAGGGTAAGTAGCAAGGGTGTCCCAAGTCACTTCGAATATCTTGTGAAATGGGTAGGACTCCCAGACTCGGAGGCAAGCTGGGAGAAGGAAGGACACCTATGGCAATTCGCCGACAAGGTTTCAAACTATTGGCAGGAGGTCCGCGACGAGGGCGTCGCTAGCATCAGTGGGGGAAGGTGTCACGGGAAAAATTTGACCCACAAATTTCGTGACACGACGGTGCCCATCCCCTCAGCATGGCCAAGTGAGGATGGGGAAAATGCTTGCCGCAGCCCCTCAAGAGGCGCATGCGTCTGCCGCACCCCACCGGTACGCATGGCCCAAGTTGCACAATAACGGGCTGCGCACATAAGGGAGGAAAGGCGGGAGAAAGACGCGTCGACCCCAGGCACTAGCATGGTCGACGCATCGCTAGACAAGGCTGCCAGGCGCAAAGGTGCTCGACGCAAGGCTGCTCGACGCATAGTGCCGCAAGCCATACCCGAGACGCACATAGGCCCAGACACGTCTGGAGAAAACGGGACAAGCGACAAAGGATCTAGAAAGCTCTAGAGCACACATAGGCCGGGGAGAGCCTCGATTGCTCTAGAAAACTCTCGACCACTCGGGAAAGGTCGGGGCGCGCCTAGAGAGACCCGGACATCTCTGGAAGCTTCCAGAGCCGACGGACGCGCACGGCTATGGCCTAGACAGACCCCGATTGCGCTGGAACAGCCCGGATGATTCTTGAATGTTCCTCCCGGCCCCTTCAACAATTGTATATAATATTTTAATATTAAAATATCTAGAAGGTTCCACGACCGACATTGTAAGTCGGTCATAGAAAGTCGGTGTTGGGGCCCTCTATAAATAGAATGGGCCCCCTCATTTGTAAGGCATCCTCGGAAAACCTTGGAAGCTCAAAAGCACTTTGGATATTCTCAGACCAACGCTCTTGACTTTCCTTGCTCTTTTAACGCCTCTTTGCGATCTTCCTAGTCCCGACAAGTCTCAATAGGCTTACTTGGCTGTCCCTATTGCACCAAGTGCCGCACGAAGGTCATAAGAAAACTGTGACCCCGTGACACAAAGCTATGCAAGCTAATGATATGCATTAATCAAGATGTAACATACTTCATATTACTTAAGAAAAACTAAATCTAACATCTAACTCATTTAGCATTCAAACAACATGGTGTAAGATATTTAATATGGAAATGGATGGAAGATAATCGTCAATCAAACTCATATTAAGAAAATAAACTATTCTCTCGAATGTCATTAACAAAACATAAGTAAAAAAGAGGGAAATAGAGATAAAACAGAAATAGAAGACGTCAAGCCGCCACTGGCAACATCTTGCTTCATGGAAGCTTGAGATGGTTGCTATCTGATACATAAAACTCATAGGGTGAAGATTCTCGCTCACTGGGAGACGATTCTGAAAGTTCTCAGAATCCTTCTCTGAAAAGAGCTCGACATGTAGGCTGGTTATGGTGGAGGAGGATTTGTGCAGGACTTTCG
This sequence comes from Citrullus colocynthis, assembly GCA_031780015.1. NCBI lineage: Eukaryota > Viridiplantae > Streptophyta > Magnoliopsida > Cucurbitales > Cucurbitaceae > Citrullus > Citrullus colocynthis. Next base: position 478,734 of record QLSR01000174.1, read on the forward strand.
CCTCTTGTACTCGTTTTTCTCCTTTTCCTCCTCCTTTTTTTTTTTATTGGAGAAACTTTGGGCTATTTACAGGCGTTAAAAAGTTGAAACTCATGATAACCTGACACCTTTGCATTAAATTTTCTGCTCTGCTGTGTAGTCTTTTCACATTGTCGGCCCATTGGTTCTGCCATGATCTGATAACGTGTTATCCTTTTGATAATGATATGACAGATTTTGCCCAGGCGTCTGTATCTACTTTTTCTCAACGCATAATCTTGAAGCATGGTTTCTATTTGTTCTCGCAGCAGCTTCGTCTCTAGTACTTGGGTTATTTGTGATTCTTTTCTTCTTAATCCTGCGTTAAGAATAGAAAAGTTTTATGCTTCTTTTCTTCTTAATCTTGCGTTAAGAATAGAAAAGCTCATAATTTTACAGGTATTTTCTTTTGTAAATAGTGTCAACGCATGGTGATACATTTTACATAATTCAACTATCAAAATCATGCATTTAGCTCTAAAGTTACTCTAATTAATTCAAATGGTGACTATAATAACTTGTATTTCTACAAGTTATCATGTATCTTGACAACATTGTGGTCTATAGTGCTAGGATGGAAGAACACCAATACCACCTATAGTTAGTCTATGAAAAGCTGAAACAAAACCAATTGTATGTGAAAGAGACAAAAATGTTCCTTCACTCAAGAGCGCATAAACTTTCTAGGTCATGTAATCAAGTGTGGTTGAATTGGCATGGAAGAGAGTAAGGTCCATGCGATACGAGACTGAAAGGTACTAACCTCCGTAATAAAACTACGTTCCTTCCTCGGATTAGCCAATTACTATAGGTGGTTTGTGGAGAGATTCTCTAAAAGAGCAAGGCCATTAATCGAGATGTTAAAGAAGGACCACCAATGAGAGTGGACCCCAGAGTGTCAAGCCGCCTTCGAGGGCTTGATGAATGCTTGATGGAGGGGCCGATTCTCTGGATTGTCGACGTGACAAAGTCTTTTGAAGTTGAGACTTACGCATTCGATTTTGCTCTAGGTGGTGTCCTCCTACAAAACAGCCACCCCATCGCTTATAAGGGCAGGAAATTAAACAATGCTAAAAGAAAGTACGCAGTATCCGAGAAAGAAATGCTGGCAGCGGTTCATCATCTGCGGGCTTGGAGACAATATTTGTTCGGCTCCAAGTTCGTGGTCAAGACGGACAATAGCTCGATATGTCACTTCTTCACTCAGCCAAAGTTATCGTCTAAGCAAACTCGATGGCAAGAATGTCTGGCCGAGTTTGACTTCTAGTTCAAACATAGACCAGGCAAAGCCATTCAAGCGACGGATGCCTCAGCCGCAAGAGCGAACATGCAGCCCTATGCTTGTTATCCCATCTAAAAGCCAGTAGTCTGAGCGAAACAATCCGAGAAACCATAAGGACACACTTGGTTGATGACACAACAGCCCAAGCTTTGGTACAGTTAGCCAAAGAAGGAAAGACCCACCGGGTAGAAGACGACCTACTCTTTACCAAAGGCAATCGCCTATATGTTCCTCAGTTTGGGGAACTACGAAGACTGTTAATAAAGAAGTGTCATGACATGCCATTGGCTGCACACAGTGGTTGGCAAAAAAACGTACGCGCTGTTGAAACAAGGCTACTACTAGCCGAGCCTCCGAGACAATATCATGCAATTCACCAAAACCTGTCTTATCTGCCAGCAAGACAAAGTAGAAAGGGCGAAATTAGCGTGTCTGTTAGAACCCCTTCTTGTGCCCTCGAGACCGTGGGAGAGTATGTCTCTCGACTTCATCACCCATCTACCTAAAATTGGGGAGTTTGAATCAATATTGGTTATCGTTGACAGATTCTCGAAATAAGCTATATTCATCCCTACCCCAAAGTTGGGTTCGGCCGAGTTGTTCTTCGAGCACATTGTGGAGCTATAGGGTGTTCCCGTCAGTATCATCAGCGACTGCAATGCAATGTCATGACTCGCCCTCCTATCACGATGAGGAACACCATAGAGAAAGAAGTCGACGAGATATTTATTGAAAGAACCCGCCGCATCGGAAGACCAAGACGAGACCTGAAAGAATTCTTGAAGTGGAAGGACCTCCCGGTTCAAAAATCAATTGGAAGCGTGCTGAAGACCTGAAGTCTGTTGCCCTACAAATTGCTAAGTACGAGCACAGACGGTTGACAGGGACATCAACCAATTAAATGGGGGATGATGTCACGGTCATGCTTGTCCAAGGCGTGTTGCCCATGGCCACATGCCCACGTCGACCCCTTTTTATCATGCTTTCATCCTATATATTTCATTTTGCTAGTTAGTTTATTTTTCTAATACTTTTCTAGTACTTTTCCTTGTATCGCGACTTTGCATATGCAAGGGTGACATTTCTAAAAATATTCATAATGTACTATATGGGAGTAAGACTAATCATCAAATCCTCATATCTAGAGTTGTGAGCTATAAAGTCGTCGTTGTCTCTTATTGTTTTCTAGCCTTACTTTTTCAAACGTTTGCGAAAACCTTTTTTTCTAAACCCGTTTTTTAAAATCGTTTTCTCTAGAAACGAGGGTAGAGGTTGCAAGAGGTACCTGGTGTGCCGTAGGTGATCCAAATTCGATCAGGCTGACTTGTTCGCAAGCTAGAACAAGGGCTGCACAATCATTTTGTAAGGCCCGAAGGTCCAATTGTAACACAGGGCAGACATCCTGAACACGGAGTTGCACTATGTTGAACATAGAGTTGCACTATGTTGGATGCAAGGTTCCTTCTAATCACAAGATTTGGACACCTAGACCTCCTTAAAAGGCTCCTAACTTCTCTCAAATGAGTTTCAGAAGGATTTTGAGTGTCTGACCAAGTACTTCTTCAGCCTTATTTATAGGGGCATCCACTCCTTCCTCCATAAATTGACACTTGAGCTTTATGGAGCTAGAAAACATGCAGCAGAAGAAAAACAAATGCAAAACACTTTAATTACATCAATTCAAAGGAAAAACATGCTTGGAAGAATTCAAATACAAATGAAGTAACACTTACTTGTTGTAGCTCAAAATTGTCCCCGAGAACCTCCAAAAACTGATCGAAAACTATTCATGTACCACCACTAAAGTTTCCTCGTTATTCACGGGCCAACCGAATTTTGATGAATTTTAGAGCAAATTTGAGAAAGAAAACATAGTTTTGAGAGTTGTAGTGTTTCTTCACCTTTAGCAAAATTAAAACAAAGCCTTCCTCTCTCTTTTTTCTATTCTACGATTTTTCTAATCAATTCTTCTCCTATTTATAGAAAATGCTTAGGTAAACTTCTTAGCTAAGAAGTTGACTCATAAATCTTAGTTATTTAGACAAAAAAGAAGGAACAGATGGAAAAAGAAGTAGAATGAAACATCTCATCCTTTTTTTTCAAAATTGGATGTTCCAATTTTCTTATTTTAATTAATTTCACAAATTAATTAAATATTAATTTAATTAATTATATTAAATTAAAATATTATTAATTTTCCACTCGTCCCGTCAATTTTCGATCCGATGAATCTCTATTCATCCGATTGATATTATTTAAATATCTCAAACACTCCAATTTCGTCTAATTCACAATTAAACGAATAAATCGTAAAATGCTCTATTTTCTAAATTTGAACACTTTAAATTATCTCACTATACTGTTTTAAGGTTTAGTCCACGAACTAACTAAGGGACCTGATGAACCTACCAATCATGAGCTCCAACGATCCGAAATTAATCAGTTTAAACTTTTTAACCTAGTTAATTAACATTCGTTAACTATCGGGTCATTCCACTAAAGCCCAGTAGCTTTACTCTCCTCACTGTAGATATATTTCTATCCATTTGATATAATCATAATTAGTAAGTCAATCATTCACATTTCTGTCCATTTGATATAACCATAATTAGTAAATCAATCATTCACATGTTGTTCGTAATTACAATTTGGTCAAAATACCGTTTTACCCATGTAATTACTTATTGTTCCTTAGTCCCACAATCCTCTGATGAACAATTGGTTTATAGTCCAACCAACAAACCGAGTCCCTCTCAAGCCAATAAGAGGGTGAGGCCCCTTATTCAAGACCCAGATTCAGTACTTAATGAAACAACTTATCTAACATCCTTTAATAAGGTAGGAGCAAATTCTAACCATAAACCATTTTGACTATATCATATAAAGTTCAAGTATTCACCATATAGCCATGGGTCCTTACCATATAGCCATGGGTTCTTAGAAAATTAGATTTAAATACAATTCACATGTTCAATAACGACTTTATTAAATAAATCTCAATAACAACTTTATTGAGAATAAAATCTATAAATTACAAACTAGTTTTAGTACATAAAACCCAACCGAACTTATTCTTGGCTCCATGCATGCAAACTCAACATGCATTCACACATTTGTTTATTTGCATGATAACTTAGTTATGTATCACAACACCTCCTACTTATAATGTGTTAAATTCCAACAAAGCCACTTAACACAATATTTTCTCAACTATGCGTCCAACCTAGGCTTAGGGAGATGAGTCAACTAATGGTCAAATAGGTGGAGGGGCCATTTAGAACTATTATTCAAACTTCAAGGACGAGACCAAATAGACACTTGATAGAAATCTCATGGACCAAAAGTGTGTTTTGACATATCAATCTCAATATGATAATCATTGCATCGTCTATCTTTAAAACTAAATATATTTTTTTACTAGAGAACAATGCAATGTTAATTGTAAATTTTATTCTTTAGACAAGATAATATTTGCTTTTCTAAATTCGTATTAACTTTTGCTTCCAATATTGTAAGTATTAGATGTGTAATTGCACAGTCTACTAGACATAAATTTTCATTCTTCATATCTTAATCACTCAACATATGAAAAATTGTATGATTTCTCATTAAAACAAAATAATTACAATAAGATAAACAAAACTTGGAATACAAAAGTTTAACTTAAAAAGAACATTAAAAATAGATAAACAAAACAAACAACATTAATTCTAAATATTCTCAAAGTCAAAAAAAACACTTGTTATATCATCATTTGATGAGCAACAAACACGAGATCAGTGTTTAATTATTCCTATTCATTTCAGGTGGTTATTTGGAAGAGTAGAATGACCACCACAAAAATAATAATTTTTTTCTCTACCATAATTATTAACATTTACAACATTCACTTCAGAGAATGATGATGTTCCAACTGGTCGAGATTCGTCGTTCACATATCTGCATCCATAATTCTCTTTGCATAACAATTTTGAACTGATTTTAAATAATGCAAACTTATAATCATTTACTGATGTAAAATCTTAGAGCCTCAAGTACATGTATTCATAGCAAGCTTTAAGAAGAATGTTTGTTTTCTAGTGTTCATATCTCTTTTTAAAATTTTTCCACAAGATACATAAATCTTTTATGGTTAAATATTCTATCTTCAATCTCTCGTGAAGATGATGACGAAGAAAAATCATAACTTTTGTTTTTTCATACATAAATGTTGTATTTCCCTCTTTAATTGTTTCTCACAAATTAATAGCATCAAAATGTATAAAACAACAATGGAATCTTATAGAAATATGCACGCTTTAAGAATGGATGTTATGATTTCATTATCTTAAAAATATGCATTCATTCATAAACTTACATTCCCTATAATTTTATTATTTTATATTTTGTTATTTTATTATTTATTTCTTTTCATATTATAATTTCTCGATATTTCGTGTTCTCATTTTTCGTCATTTTGCTCTTCAATTACGTTATCAGTATGAACTCATCATTTTCTGCTCAAGGTAAGTTCTGAAGTGTTACCATGGCAAATCTTACAAAACTAGAATTCGCAACTCTTGACATCAATGAAAATAATTATTTATCATGGATATTTGACGTTCAAATGTTATTATTTGGTGAGTAGTTATTTGGTTAGGAGATTGGTGGAAGTACATGGCCACTAAGGATGTGATTATGAGACACAACCTTTTAACACTAAATATTGAGCATTTAAATTACACATATTTCTTAATATTTATAATACTTCTTTTTAGATGTCTATTTGAAATATGCCTAGTTGAGTTGAAGAGTTGGTCCCAAAAAACCTAAACCAGTCCAACTCAACCTGTGCACACCCCAACGTATAATAGTTAGTAGGGAATTTCGTTATTTGGAGTTTTACAGCCAAAACTACAAGGCCTAAATTTTTTGAGATTTTTTTCACTTAGCATATCTTTTATGCTCCTAAGCACCTCATGTGTAGAATATTTTGACCTCTCGTATATGATGCAGTCCGCATAAAAAATAAATGCTAACTCGATGATGATGCAGTCCGCATAAAAAATAAATGCTAACTCGATGAACTCTCGTATATGCACATATACACATGTTTACTTAATATTAACAATAAAATGATATATTATGCAGTATGATATACGTTATAAACAATATTATATTTGTTACATATCCAATTACATTTGTTACATACCTCATATATAACATCTCGATTGCTTCTGACAGTGCCACATCTTTGAAACATCTCCACCAGCTCCTTTTTCATAACTTGTTTCTGAAAAAAAAATATGATGTATATCTAAAATAAACAAATGTATATCGGCAGTTCATACCATTTTTTGATTAACTTTCTTGCCACTACCATGTCTTGTTTCCTATTCAATGAATCAACATGAGTTATTTAATAACGCCAGTGAGACAAACAAATCTAAAAGAACTTGCTCTTTTTTATGTTGACTCTTGTGTAGTTCTGGTCCTCTTGTTTGATTACTGTTATGAATTTGAGCAAGTTCATTTATATTTCATGTTTTATACAATAAATGTATTGCTTATATAACGTACATTCGTAAACTGTGGGTTTGTTTCCATTTCCCTTTCCTATCAATCAATTTTTTCTTCTGTTTCAACAACTAATAGAAGATCAGTAATACATTATTATTATTATTATTATTATTTATTATTATATATATGCATATAGGTTTTGTTCTTCATTCTATATACCTAAATAATATTTAGCGTATAGGTTTTGTACTTCACTCTATATACCTATATAATATTTAGCGTATATGGATCAAAATATACATCCACATATACATAATAGTTGACTTATGCACTACATATCATTTCAACATATGCAGAACCCTTCCATCTCAGTTTACTACTATGTGCAATGCAATCCATTCAAAATCGCTAAAACAGAAATATACCCACTATTAGAATCTTCTATCGAAAATAGACCCAACTCTAAATTGCAAAAATGCCCAAAATTGTAAAAATACCCAAGAGCATAAATATAACAAAAGTTTGTTTGCATGTCATAATCTTCTATCGAAAATATACCAAAATCCCTGTATAGGGTTATAAATCATTTGGCAATTGTGCATTTGAAACTTGTTTACTCTGAAATATACCCACAAAGCCCAAACTCTTTCGTTTAGAACATGATTGAACATTATATACAGAGTATAACAAGAATATACACAAATAGATGTTTGAAACATACTGTGTGTACAGAGACTGACCTTTTCTTTGATGATGAATGCGGTTTTCGGGCTGTTTTCTCCTTCAATTTGCCTGCGATTCTTGCTTTTGTCCATGGGGTAATGAAAATCTGTAGAGATTTTTCACGGAGAAACTTCCCTACAGTTAAGGTTCATATAATAATAATAAAATAGTAAGTGGTTATAAAAAAATAGGCAACTTTATAATTGGATCTATTTATTAAGGTAGAGCCGTATCATACCTTACCCTAAAACAGCGAAACCAACGCATAAACGACATTGTTTCCTCGCGCATGGAGGCAACAAACAACCACAACTCCCCCGTCGGAAATTCCGCTTCCTCATCATCACCGCCACCACGACGGTCAATATGCTCCAATTGCAGCCGTCCCCAACCAGTCTGCCTCTGCAAATTCCTTCCATCTCCACCAATCGCAACTAAAACAAAAATCCTCATCCTCCAACATCCTCACGAGGCACAACACAAACTCTCCACCACACCAATCCTCACCAAATGCCTCCTCAACGCAACCACCATCGTCAATCGCCGCCTCAAGCCCGGCCTCTCCGAACTCCTCGACCGATCCCCACCCGCCGTCTTCCTCTTCCCACCTACGCCTCACTCGTCGCCGCCAATCAACATCTCAGAACTCAACGTAACCGGCGAACTGGTCCTGATTGCGTTCGACGGAACGTGGAAGCACGCGAAGGAGATGGTGCGATCGAGCGAGGAGTTTCTGTCGAGGTTCGCGAAGAGAGTTTGCTTGGATTTCGACGAGAGTATGGAAGGCGGAAGCATATTTGATTCGGAGTTGATTCTGAGGAAGGAGCCGCACGGCGGCTGCGTTAGCACGATGGAGGCGGTGGCGAGGTGTTTGAGAGTGATGGAATCGGATGGGGCGGCGATTGAGAAGAAGTTGATTGGAGTCTTGAGGGAAATGGTTAGGGTACAGGCTGGGTTTTTGAAGCCCATGAACCCTAGGCCCAAATTGCTCAAGATCAAGAACATGAAGAAGAAGAATGAGAGGGAGGATTAAAAATTATAATTAAATTTCTGAAATTTCGTCTTCTCTTCATTTCAATTTCAATTTTGTATTTATTCTTTTCTTTTAGTTTCGTTTTAGCCATTAAAATATTTATTCTTGTCTTAATTTGAAATGTTTTATTTCAATTTAAATTAATTTTTTAAAATTTTTTTTAGATATTAGTCCGTAAATATAGAAAATGGAGATTTGAATGCATGTCAATTACAGTTATTTATTATTATAACATTTATAATAACTAGTTAGAGAACACGTGTGATCCGCGTGGTTCAAAGTTCCTAAAGTATGCGGTTTTAAATAAAATAACTAATGTGCAATTTAAATGTAACGCAATAGACTACTAAAACTATATCACCATAGGTATATTTAATTTAGTTAATTTATATTGAACATGAAATGAGTTTGATGTACTTAAAAATATTTGTGATATAATTTCATAGAGAAAAAATATAAATGGTTCTTTTAAAACTATAATTTTTGTAAATAATATTAGTTAAGAAGTTTAAAATATAATTTTCTAAATATTAGATAAGAAGTTTAAAATTAAATAAAGAGATAAGATGCAAACATATATTTTCATTTATAATTTTAAATGGTGTTAAATAAAAGTAAATTATCAATAACTTGAAATATTATTTTAAAAGAAATTTTGAAACAACTTTTGTACCTTCTAAAACCTTATGGATTTTTTATAGATTGGGCAATTTTTTTTTTTAAAGAAAATCCAATAAAATATAACATTTTTTACTCGACTAAATTCATGAACTACATTAATCAATATTCGTTAACTCTGGGTACACTCCACTAAAGACCCATAGCTGCACTCTTCTCACTGTAGATATATTTCTATGTCCATAGATATAGACCAATAATAGCAAATTAGTCCTTCATAAGTGTTCGTAACACCAACTGGGTCAAATTACCGTTTTACTCTAAGTTACTTCTAAATCCTTAATTACCAGTGCTTCTCTAATGAACAACTTGTTTATGGTCCAACCATTAAACAGAAACCCCTTGGGTCAGTGAGAGGGTATGATCCTTTGTTCAAGTCCTGGAGACACCACTTAAGGGAACACTTATCTACTTACCCTAAAAGTTGGGTATGCGTGAATTCCATCTTGAATAATTATGTCCCCAGCTCCCCACTTGGTCTTGTCCTCAAGATGGTAGGTATATTGAGTCGGCAAACGACCACTCTCACCCATACAAATCGAAGGACAATCTCTCATGGACAGGAGTTCATAATATACTCAGGATTAAGACTAAGTTGCCTAGGTCATCCTATTGAGATAGAAACCTAACTAGTCAACGGGGTTACAACTAGTGATTACTATTTCGTGGTCCAGTTTTATGCAAACTCATGGCATAGGATACCCCCACTCGCATGTCACCTACACGAACTCGTTAGATCATTGCGTTTGTATCAAATACAAAGTGGGTCATGTCCATAGTGTCACCAGGATAAGGTACCTAGTCTTATCCCTATACTATAGACCTTTTAGACTGTATCTTGAACATTGATCTCCAATGTCCTCACATACAGCTCAAGACTCATAAAATAGCCTAGGATGTTAGTTTATAGGATTTAGGGTTATTAAGACAAAATAACAAAAACAATCAATAACGCTTATTGAAGTAACACATTAATAACTCTTTATTAATGATTTAATTATGGTCAAATTATTACATTTACAATCTATGAGTTTTAGGGCATAAAACCCAACAAAAACATCATGCTCAAAATCATGTAAAAGCATGTTCAAAATCACATAAAGAAACACATGTGTTACGAAATTCAATTTATGCCAGAAATTTCATATTCTGCAAATAAACCGAGCATTAGAAAAATATCGAGAGAATAAATCATTTTAAACAAATTTAAGTCACTTATAACTTGTCCTGGGTTTTTAATGGGTTATATGCTTCCCCTAGCTCTTCCCAACGTAGAATAAATTAATTTTCTTTTGTTAATATCCTTAAAATTTCCTTTATGACATATTTTAAGTCATTTTAGCTCAAAAAGGCTCACCAACAAGCAAAATTTAGTCAAAATGTCCAAAAGTTGAAAAATGCCCCTAGGTGTGTCCAACAACCCTGCAACATGCACCCCTAACCTCAAATGGGCGATAATTCTCGCATAGTACACTGCCCTACACGCTCAGCCATTGCCTCGAACAGGTTGCCTCTTGTGGACGCCAATTTCCGCACACCTACGATGGAATAACCTCAAAAGGGCAAGGCGTGCGCATTTCAGCGTAAGTCAGTCAGTCTCCTAGGTCAATTAAGGATCAAATGTTGGAACCTCATGGGTTCGATTAATTCCGGATTTTGATAGTTTATGTGGCCGATGGTTCTCTACGTGGCATTCTCTAAGGGGTTTGGGCCTGAGTTGAGGCTATTGGATCGTGCGTGTCAATGAGACCAGCGAGATTCGCCTCACTCAACTTCTACACGCACGTGTCGCCATCGGCGAGACTCGTCTCGCCCCCACAACCTACACACGTTCAATAGCACCTCTCGCTCACCCTTACATTGCCATGGCATGTGCCCGCCCTCGAGCGTCCAGAACTTGTCAAAATAACCTCAAATAGTTCTTTCTTCTAGCCATGGCCTAAGCCACAATGCACGTACTGTAAGCTTTAACCTCTATTTTTCTTTGCTTTAGAACAAGTTAAAAATCATGGTTTAAGGTTGGCTAGGGTTGGCTTGAATGATTAGGAATGTAGGAGGAATTCTAGTGTATGTTTAGGTAACTATGAACTTCTCATTTACTTTTAATAAGGAATAAAAGAGATGGAGATAATGATGTAGTTGAATAAGGGAGTGTTGAAGAAGAATTTCAAGTCAAAATAGGTTAAGAAGTTGGAATTAATTTAGGAAAAATGTTAAATTAAGAAATAAATATTAAATTAGATTAAATTAATTATTTAAAGGGAAATAATATTTAATTTTGGTGGCTTGCTTATCACTTAAGCATAAGCTTTGCTTAACCAAGAAGGAATGGTGGACGCATCCTTTGTGCAAGACCTCCTCCATGCATCCTTTTGAGGTTAGTTGGTTGCTCTTCTCGGCTACCTATGCATGTAGCCCCTTGGCCAGTTTAGCTTGAATGCATAGCATGGGCACATAGTGCCATGCGTCAGCCCCATAGGCTCTCTTGGACGCATAGCTCCTCAACGCATCCGCTTCAATAACCTCAACCAATGCAAAGCTTGTTGCACACTTGGCCCATTTGCTCAATAAGCAACGCATCAACCGACCACTTATGCTTACACTCATGGACACATGCCTTACCAAGCCAACACACCACATACACATACTTGGGGCTTGACTACCTAACATCTTCAACCTAGCCCACCTTCTTGCCGGCCACACACACCTTTCATGCCAAAGTCTCTCGGCCACCTTCCTTTCAACTACCCGCCTACTTGCTTGCCAACTTCCAAAGGTAAAAGTAGGACTTACACATATCCTTACGTCTAAGGGATCAGAAGCTAGACCTGTCAGTCCTCTGACCATCCCACAAGAGAGACTCCTCACAGGATCAGGAACTAGGTTTTTGGCACCCTTTGCCATCCCGTGAGGTTTTAGATTCAACACAGGCTCAGATCCAGATCCTCAGATCTTCTGACCATCCTGTGCTGTTTTAGAATCCTTAACACACATCATAACCCAAAGATCTATTATAGCTAATACGCAACAGATAATAATCGAAATCTCACAATAGCACATATATTAGCTTAATAGTAACATCACATAATCATAAACGAGCTATTAATAACCACTCACAAGAAAAGTAGCTGCAATATTTTTAAGCCTCATTTCCCTGAAAGTTAGCTTGGTTTAGGTTTCCAGTTCTTCCTTGACCTCTGAACTAAGAAAACAGCAATGGAAAACCCTTCAAAATCCCAAAAATTCTTCTGGAACGCTTGAAAATACCCTCTGGACGCAGAGCAGCTCCCTTGTGTTGGGACTAGTGTGTCCTAAATCTCTTAGGTCTTGTAGTTTTGTAAATTGTATATATATTTTATTTATTGAATAAAATAAGAAGTTATTTTATCTATTTTATGCATTAACTCAATCCAATAAACTAAGATTCCATGGTTATTTTATGTAAACTTAAACATGTATGTGGTTGACATACAAGGTTGGATCATGTTTAAGTAATAACTCAAAAGGTCCGTAGTATAGGAATAAGGTTGGATGCCTTATCTCGGTAACACTACGGATACGACCCACTTTGTAATTGTTACAAAAAGTTGTAAAGTGTTACAAACGATTTTGATCCTAATTGTTCCTGTGAAGACATGTGAGTGGGGATATCCTATACAAAGAGTTTGTATAAGACTAGACCACGAAATGTTTAATTTCTCTTTGTAATGTCGTTAGTTGTAGAAATTAACATTCATAGGATGACTATAGGTAACTCTATCTAAATTCTAAGTGAGTTATGAACTCTTGTCTATAAGGGCAATCAATTTTATCTGTATGGGTGAGAGTGGCCAAATCGCCGACTCAATATGCCTACCATTTGGAGCTTTGTCTGATTAGGGAGCTGGGAACATATCTTCACATGATGGAGTTCACTTCTTCCCTTGCTTAGGGTAAGTAGATAAATTACTCCCTTAAGAGCTGATTTCGAGTCTTGAACAATGAGGTCTCACCCTTTCGCTGGCCCGAGAGGGGTTAGTTTATAGTCGGACTATAAACAGTTTGTTAATCAGAGGGATTGGTGGTACTTAAGGAGTTAGATATAACTACAGAAGTAAAATAGTAATTTGACCCAACTGTAGTTATGAGTAAGTTGTGAAGGTACTGTTGATTAGTAAATTTCGTGGACACATAAATATATATATAGTGCAAAGAGTACAGCTGTAAGTCTTTAGTGGAATGACCTACAATTAATGAATATTGATTAATCTAATTAAAGAGTTTAATTGATTAATCTCATATCATTGGAGCTTTTAACTATAGGTCCATAAGGTCTTCTTGCTAGCTCATAAATGATTAGTATAAGAATCAAATATTTTGATTTAATTTAAAATGTTAAAATTAATAAGGAAGTTAATTGTCTGTGATACAATTAGCGTAATGTATATAGATACATTATAATACAAAGTTTATTTTGAATGAGACTAAAAATTTTATATTTTATATTATAAGATAGATAAATATTTAAATGAGATTTAAATATTAATTATATGAATGAGATTCATATAAAAACTATAGGTTAAAATTTATATGAATGAGATTCATATAAAAGTTATAGGTTATGTGAGAGAGGATTATTTAAATATGATTCAAATTTAAATTAAATATGAGATAATTAATTAAGTAATGGTTAATTAATTAATTTTATTTAATTAATTTTATTAAATATGATTTAATATAATATAATTAAATTAATATTGATATTAATTAATATTATATTATTAATTATAAATAACTCCTCACTACGTGGGAGTTATTTTGTTCTCTCTCACATTTTATGTAAAAGAGAAGAGGAGGAAGCTAACAAGATGAACACGCAAAAGAGTTCTGTGAAATTCATTTCTCTCCCTCTCCAATTCTCTCTTCTTCCTCTCAAATCTTTCCCTTGCCAAAATTCAAAGAGAGCCCACAACTCCTATTTGATTCTTCCCGGAGAATAGCAAGGTTGTCATTGTGATGGTGTTCCGAAGGAGAAGAGTTCTTGCTATGTTTTGTTGGAGATTCTCACCAGTTCATGACTTGAAAAAAGGAGATTTCCACATCGAAGTTGTAAGCCCCACACTTGGCCTTGGAGAGTGGCAAGCTAAAAGGCTTATTTTTGGAAGATAGCAAGCTAAAGGGGGTGATGTATCATGCGTTGGTGAAGTGAAAGGTTGGCTGAGAGCTTTTGGACAAGAACCACCATATGTTGGATAAGTACCTTGCGTTGGAGAGGTTATCATGCGTTGGAGAGTTGATGTAAGCCTCATTCTTAGCCTTGGGAGATGGCAAGCTAAGGGAAGTAATGTGTTATGCGTTGTGAAGAGAAATGGTGGACGAGAGTGAAGGAGCAAGAACTATCAAGTGTTGGTCAGCTATGCATTGGTAAGCCTTGCGTTGGAAGCTGCTGTAAAGAAAAGAAAGTAGATGCTATGCATTGGTAAGGAGTACCATGCATTGGTAAGGCTACTTTGTGTTGGGGAGCTGCTGTATGTGGACTGCAGCTATGCGTTGAAGGTTGTTGTCATGCGTTGGAGGCAGTTGTGTGTGGCTTCCTGCTGTAAGCATGGAGGTAGCATGCGTTCAAGGTTGTGATGTGTCTAAGCTTGTTAAGCACTTGAACCAGCAACCGAGTATGCTAAAGGAGGTTGCGTTATTTTAATAAATGGAAATTAAATTGATTAAAGAAAGGGAGAAAGTGGAGGTTAAGTCGGCAACCTATATAAAGGAGTGAGCTGAGTGTTTAATCATTTTAAACACATTTTTAAGTTTGAGTCGGTTCCATTTTGCAGACGAGCAACGAGGGAAGGTAGAAAAAGGTGTTCATATCGAATTCAAGTAGAATTCTGTTGGTTTTGGTGGTGTAACTGAAGTTGGAACAGGAAGCTTGATTGCAATCGTAAAATCCGAGCATGGTCTGGTGTTTGGAGAAGAGCAAGCTGAGGAAGTCGAAGTTAGGGCTGAAATTTTAAAGTTAGTAAGTTAACTCAATTTCTAACCATTTGAAGGATGTTTGAGCTGAATTTGAGGGGAAATATGTAAAATTTTAGGTGGAAGTGATTGCTACTGGTTTGCTAGGCAATTGAGAGCAACTCAGTGTTATTTAGAGATATCTCTCAAACGAAGAGAAATTATACTCTGAAATTTTGAGGTAAGTTAGAGAACCTATTTCTTTACAAGTTTGTAGAAGCGAAGAAATTCTGAATTTGGCTGGAAATACGATTTTATCAGGTAAAAGTGGGAATAAGAGGAAAAGAGGAAACTGTGGCTGTTGGGTGTCGCTGGAACTGCAGTGTCGCTGAGAAGTTGGAGAGTGAGTAACGAAACGAGTGTCACTAGTAGCGCAGAGAGTTATGCGTCTCACAAATCTCGCTGAGTGTCGCTAGGAATCGCTACTCAAGGTGAATCTCGCTAGTCTTGCTCACTATTGTCTCGCTAGTATAGCATATTTGTAGCCCAAACTCGCTAGTAGTCTCGCTGGTTATTTATAATCTCGCTCATTATGTGTTGTTTTGGGAGAAGTGAGTCTCAGTGATGAAGCATATTTGGAGTCATCATTATGCAAACTTAATGATTATGGAAAGGAATTCTAGAGAAGTCTAACACGAGAAATGTGGATTTAAAGGCCAAGAAAAGCTAGGAAAGGTGTACAATCCGCTCAAGGCCTAGGACAAGTTGTAAACTCGTGATTAATGTCATGTTATTTCCAAAAGCATGTTATTTTTGGATTATGTTTTAGAAAGGCTCCCAATGTCGAAGGACTCGGAGAAGGCATATGGGCAACCTGGATATAAAAATGGTCCTCAATGCCGAAGGACTCGGAGAAGGTATATGGCCAGCTTGAATATAGAAATGGTCCCCAATGCTGAAGGACATGAAGAAGGTATAAGGGTGGCTTAAATATTGTATATGGGACCCGGTACTAAAGGACTTGAGAAGATATACGGGCAACCTAGGATATGATTTTTATGTGCACATAGAGGTATACTCGACGCTATTGGGTTGAGATTACTCCACACAGCTAAGGTTATTCGACGTTGGGAGTGTCAAGATTACTCCACCCCAACTAAGGTTGTTTTCGACATTGAGTAGCGTTGAGCTTCACTCCGCCTCAACTAAGGAAAATCTTCCAGATGTATGTTGAATTTTTATGGTTTTCAAGGATGAAATGCATATGGTTTTAATCTCGTTTCTCAAGCACCCTGAGTTTGGAGATGAGCTATTCACTCTTTATTATTAATTTGTTAGCATGATTTTGTTATCCTGAGTTAAGTAAGGATTTTTGAACTTGTCATTCACTGGGCAACCTAGCTCATGTTTTCCTTTGTTTTTCTGTTTTCCAAGTAGTGAGCGAAACTGGGGTGCTTAGCCTACACAACAACTCGTTTGGTCTGCCACTAGTATGTGTGTACATCGTAAATATTTGTATATAAGACATGTGTTGCACATATAGAGGGTTAAAGAGTGGGAGCTCGTAATCATATGTTATCTTTAAGTTTGAATGGAAGTTTGTATTTGTATGATAGCTTATCCTAAGTTGGAGATTAATGTTTGATTATGATATATAATTGTGTATTAGGTGTTTGGTCACATTTGAGGGTTGAACAGGTTGACAGTATATGCCATAAGAGGGTCGGTGTCTACTGTCCTTACACTTTCTCCTAGGTCAAGAGGGTATCTGGGAGGGGGTGTGACACTATACTTAACCAAAATTCTCATTTCCTCAAGGGGTATGCACCCAACTCTTGCTTGTCCTAAGCATTATGTGTTTCAACTTAGGTTTTACTTGTAACCTCTCATGTATGTGCCCAACTTGACCAACATCCTTAAATTATGCATCCAAGCTTCCTTTCCTATCCTCATGGACTTCTTTGAACCTCACCTATGTGTCCATAGGGCTCTCCTCAAGCCTATGTAGCCAACTCTTCCTTTCCTATGAGTCCTACCCTTATTTCCTTAAGCACACTTTGTCACACCCCCTCCCAGACTACCCTTACTACTTGGGAAATGAGTGTGAACCAGCATACACCTGTATTCTAAAGTAACTAGAGAATAATCACTTATGCTCATGCAATCTTATTTGTATTCCATATTATTCCATGAACTAACCCAACGCTTCAAGATGAGTGTTCTCTGTATACATTTTGAAACAAAACCCCTAAAATCCTAAGGAACATGTTTGACAAAATAAAGCATTTACATATACGGGGTATTTACAACTATCCCAAGGACTGGTCCAAAATAAACCCAAACGAGGATCTTTTGTAGGCTAGGCATCCCGGACACGCTCGCTACCTGAAACGAACAAACAAAAGAAATGCGTGAGCCTAATGCCCAGTGAGTGATAAACTTAAATTTTCCCAGTTATTATTACACTACTTGAATACGAATTGGCATGAAACATCAAAATATCACATGTCTATATAACCAGAAATTCCAACTAACTCATGCTATAGAACACTAGTAGTACAATTATTCTTTCTTAGCTGTGGCGGAGCGATGCTCTATGCACATAACTTCATGTACCACTTCTCATCACATCCATGTACTACTACTTCCACACTCCTTCCCTCAATACATATGTCACACCCCCTCCCAAGTTTACCTACATAACCTGAAAGGAGATGTAAGGACAGTATACATCACCCCTCTTGTGACGCATACCATCCGTTCCTTCACACACATTCTGAACTGTTCACCATGTAATCTCCACATTCTAAAACATTTTAAACATAACATATAGGAAAGTATATACAAGCTAAAAACTAAATTCCTCAACTCTTTTACATGTCCTTACACAACCCATAGTTTAACCCCTGGTAATTGTACATACATATCTACATGCCACCTAATTAAGGTTTAACATACAAATAACACTTCAACAAGTCAGATGATTCAGAGTCTCGAAGCTTAAGCAGGGCGAGTGGGAGTAGGCAAAGCACCAGAAACGTCTTTGCTACCTGGAGGGGAAAGAAAACATTGAAAACATGAGCTAAAGGCCCAGTGAGTGACAATGTTAACAAACCATTTTAGTTCGGAAATCATCAGTAGTAAAACTGAGTTCAACATCAACATAAAACATGCAATCACTTTAAATACACTAGTTAAAACAGCTTAATTGCCCTTATCAATTCATACATGATTTTTAAACAAATCATAAGGAAACAGTTTAGATATAATATTTTTCCCTTAGTTGAAGTGGAGCAAAACTCAATACCCCAACGTCGAAAACATATAAGGCTCGATGCGGAGCAAGACTCAACGCATCAGCATATAACCTCTATGTGCACATAGGAATATGGCGGGTTGCCCAAGTACCTTCTCATGTCCTTGAGTACTGGGTCCCGGGAAAACTCACATGCCTTATTAGCATTGAGCCTCCTCTAAAATATTTTATAGGCGGGTTGCCCAAGTACTGGGTCCCAGGGAAACTCACATGCCTTACTAGCATTGAGTCTCCTCTAAATATTTTCCTCTTTAGAAGCAACATTTTATACAACCCGTTCGTATACAAATCTTCATAAGAATACAGGGCAATTATTATATCAATAACATTTCATGAACATGCTTTTCAATAGCTTTAAGAACATAAATATGCTTCATAAATTATTTAATCACAAACTCACATTTCGTTGGAAAATTGAACTATCATGTTCAACAAAATCGTTTTAAAATAAAAGAAGTATCACTCACAATTCTTCTTAGGCTTTGAGTGGATTATATGCCTTCCCTATTTCCTCTTGGCCTGAAATAGATATTTTCCCTTGTTATACTTCTTTTCCATTTACAAGAACATAAACAACAACTTATCATATGCTCAGTGTTTATAGCACATCATGTGGTTAAGCTTTCATTAGTTTATTCTCAAGCCTTAACTCTAAAGCTATAACTACGAGTTGTCCCTTACCCTTCTGCTATACCTTGATTTCCAAGAACACTTTACGTGCAGCTCACTTGTTGTTATATCAACACTTGAGCCTTAGTTTCTCCTTAACAAAGCTGATTGTTACAGCTTTGATGTCTCTGCTTAATCCCTGCTAAAAACGAATTTCCAGCCCAAATTAAGACTTCTTCCCTTCTACAAACTTGTAAAGAATTAAGTCCCACAGCTTACCTCAAAATTTCAAGGCTTAACTCTTTTCCATTCTGCAGTTATGCCAAAATCACTCCACGTTGCTTCGAATTACATAGCAATTCTGTAGTTGCTACTTTTTCCTAAAGATTCATGTGATAAACTTCGGTTTCAGCTCAACCATCCTTCATAAGACTTGTTAAGAATTATGTTAACTTACTAACCTCGAAATTTCAGCCCTAAACTCGGCTTCCTTGAGTCGTTCTACTCCAAACAACAACCACTGTTCAGTCTGTGCGTCTGCAATCGGTCTCCTGTTCCAGTTCGAATTTCAGTACCAAAACAGGTAGAATCTCGCCCAAAAACTATAAGAACACCTTCCTCTTCCTTCCCTGGTGGTTTCTCTGAAAGATGGAACCAACTTAAGCTCTCGAAAAATGTCTGAAAGTGATTAAACTTACCTATATATACTGCCGACTTATCCCTCACAAGTACCGAGATGATAATGCCGACTTATCCCTCACCCGTAGGCTGGTGCGGGTCTTCTCTTCGACACAAGGCACTCATGTCTATATTCTCCTTCAGCGCCTTCAGCCACTAACCACTCTCAACGCATGGTGTTCTCGGCGCCTCTTACTTCCGACGCATACAACATAGTCATTCACACCACTAGCTTTATCGCGTCAAGACCGTTCTGTCTTGGACGCAGTGTGACTTCAGCGCATGGCTGTCTTCGACGCATGGTAACTTCAACGCATGGCTGTCTTCGAAGCATGGTGACTTCAATGCATGGCTCCTCAAATAATTCAACTTCCCGCTACTTTCACCAACACATGGTCTCGGCCAACACTTAACTAAAATTTTGCTCTACTTCTTGGCTACTTCTCGGCTATTCTTCTTCTAGTAACGCATAACCTCAATCGCATTGCTCTCCCCAACACATGGTTTTACAAGTCAGTGGTTACAACATAATCCCTCAAATGCCTTCACATGCTGTCCCTCAGCTTTGAGTTTATCAGAACGGAGTTGCCATGTGCCTTCGCATTTAATTCCCTCAGCACAGGGTTCTCTCTCAGAACACTACTCAAGTGCCTTCACCTGTAATCCCTCAGCACTGAGCTATTACACGCATTGGATTTCCACATGCCTTCACACATTGTCCCTGAGCATTGGAATCCACTTCCACCAACTATTCAAGTGCCTTCATACATGGTCCCTCAGCACTGAATATCATATACATTCTTTAATTCTTAAAGTACAACACAATCAATCCATAACTACTCCATATGACAGATTTCACATACCCGTTATCATTAAAACTGGCTAAGAGTATTTGATATATTAACAAGTAATCACTCACAACTTGTCTTGGCTTTGAGTGGATTATACGCCTTCCCGAGCTCTTCCTGGCCTGTAAATACACATTTCTCGCGTTAGATTTTTCCTTAAACTTCCTTTCTATACCTATTTAGTATACATAATTAAACTCTATACTTGTTTCATCACCGAACTCTCTTTTCCCCAAAACATTCACAATTATCGATGCTCCATATCTCTTGGCGAGTTTACCAGCGAAACCACACTTTAGGACACTGTACTAGCGATACTGGATCGAACGAGACTAGCGATACTGGATCGAACGAGACTAGCGAGATTACTTGAGGAGCGATACCCAGCGAGACTTCAGCGAGAGTTGTGAGACTCAAAGCCCCTTTTGCCTTACCAGCGACACTCGCTTCTCTGCTCAGTCTCCCGCTCTTTCAGCGATACTACTGTCGTAGCGACACAATTTTCCTTCTTTCCTTCTACTTCTTCTTTTAACTTGCTAAACATCACAGTCTAGCCAAATTCGGAACTTCCTTTCTTCTACAGCTTGTAAAGATCTAAGTCTTTTATCTTACCTCAAAGTCTCTTAAGGAAAATCCTCTTTGTTTGAGAGATATTCTTAAGCAACCCCGAGTTGCTCCTAATCATCCTGCAACTCAACTCCACTCTCTTCTACCTGGAGTTTAACACACATTTACTCAAATTCGGCTTGTATATCCTTCATGAAAATTGCTAGAAATCAAGTTAACTTACTAACCTCAAAATTTCGACCCTAACCACAGCTTCCACAGTTTTTTCTTCCCCAAGCATCGAGTGATACTCAGATTAAGTAACANAAGCTAAAGGGGGTGATGTATCATGCGTTGGTGAAGTGAAAGGTTGGCTGAGAGCTTTTGGACAAGAACCACCATATGTTGGATAAGTACCTTGCGTTGGAGAGGTTATCATGCGTTGGAGAGTTGATGTAAGCCTCATTCTTAGCCTTGGGAGATGGCAAGCTAAGGGAAGTAATGTGTTATGCGTTGTGAAGAGAAATGGTGGACGAGAGTGAAGGAGCAAGAACTATCAAGTGTTGGTCAGCTATGCATTGGTAAGCCTTGCGTTGGAAGCTGCTGTAAAGAAAAGAAAGTAGATGCTATGCATTGGTAAGGAGTACCATGCATTGGTAAGGCTACTTTGTGTTGGGGAGCTGCTGTATGTGGACTGCAGCTATGCGTTGAAGGTTGTTGTCATGCGTTGGAGGCAGTTGTGTGTGGCTTCCTGCTGTAAGCATGGAGGTAGCATGCGTTCAAGGTTGTGATGTGTCTAAGCTTGTTAAGCACTTGAACCAGCAACCGAGTATGCTAAAGGAGGTTGCGTTATTTTAATAAATGGAAATTAAATTGATTAAAGAAAGGGAGAAAGTGGAGGTTAAGTCGGCAACCTATATAAAGGAGTGAGCTGAGTGTTTAATCATTTTAAACACATTTTTAAGTTTGAGTCGGTTCCATTTTGCAGACGAGCAACGAGGGAAGGTAGAAAAAGGTGTTCATATCGAATTCAAGTAGAATTCTGTTGGTTTTGGTGGTGTAACTGAAGTTGGAACAGGAAGCTTGATTGCAATCGTAAAATCCGAGCATGGTCTGGTGTTTGGAGAAGAGCAAGCTGAGGAAGTCGAAGTTAGGGCTGAAATTTTAAAGTTAGTAAGTTAACTCAATTTCTAACCATTTGAAGGATGTTTGAGCTGAATTTGAGGGGAAATATGTAAAATTTTAGGTGGAAGTGATTGCTACTGGTTTGCTAGGCAATTGAGAGCAACTCAGTGTTATTTAGAGATATCTCTCAAACGAAGAGAAATTATACTCTGAAATTTTGAGGTAAGTTAGAGAACCTATTTCTTTACAAGTTTGTAGAAGCGAAGAAATTCTGAATTTGGCTGGAAATACGATTTTATCAGGTAAAAGTGGGAATAAGAGGAAAAGAGGAAACTGTGGCTGTTGGGTGTCGCTGGAACTGCAGTGTCGCTGAGAAGTTGGAGAGTGAGTAACGAAACGAGTGTCACTAGTAGCGCAGAGAGTTATGCGTCTCACAAATCTCGCTGAGTGTCGCTAGGAATCGCTACTCAAGGTGAATCTCGCTAGTCTTGCTCACTATTGTCTCGCTAGTATAGCATATTTGTAGCCCAAACTCGCTAGTAGTCTCGCTGGTTATTTATAATCTCGCTCATTATGTGTTGTTTTGGGAGAAGTGAGTCTCAGTGATGAAGCATATTTGGAGTCATCATTATGCAAACTTAATGATTATGGAAAGGAATTCTAGAGAAGTCTAACACGAGAAATGTGGATTTAAAGGCCAAGAAAAGCTAGGAAAGGTGTACAATCCGCTCAAGGCCTAGGACAAGTTGTAAACTCGTGATTAATGTCATGTTATTTCCAAAAGCATGTTATTTTTGGATTATGTTTTAGAAAGGCTCCCAATGTCGAAGGACTCGGAGAAGGCATATGGGCAACCTGGATATAAAAATGGTCCTCAATGCCGAAGGACTCGGAGAAGGTATATGGCCAGCTTGAATATAGAAATGGTCCCCAATGCTGAAGGACATGAAGAAGGTATAAGGGTGGCTTAAATATTGTATATGGGACCCGGTACTAAAGGACTTGAGAAGATATACGGGCAACCTAGGATATGATTTTTATGTGCACATAGAGGTATACTCGACGCTATTGGGTTGAGATTACTCCACACAGCTAAGGTTATTCGACGTTGGGAGTGTCAAGATTACTCCACCCCAACTAAGGTTGTTTTCGACATTGAGTAGCGTTGAGCTTCACTCCGCCTCAACTAAGGAAAATCTTCCAGATGTATGTTGAATTTTTATGGTTTTCAAGGATGAAATGCATATGGTTTTAATCTCGTTTCTCAAGCACCCTGAGTTTGGAGATGAGCTATTCACTCTTTATTATTAATTTGTTAGCATGATTTTGTTATCCTGAGTTAAGTAAGGATTTTTGAACTTGTCATTCACTGGGCAACCTAGCTCATGTTTTCCTTTGTTTTTCTGTTTTCCAAGTAGTGAGCGAAACTGGGGTGCTTAGCCTACACAACAACTCGTTTGGTCTGCCACTAGTATGTGTGTACATCGTAAATATTTGTATATAAGACATGTGTTGCACATATAGAGGGTTAAAGAGTGGGAGCTCGTAATCATATGTTATCTTTAAGTTTGAATGGAAGTTTGTATTTGTATGATAGCTTATCCTAAGTTGGAGATTAATGTTTGATTATGATATATAATTGTGTATTAGGTGTTTGGTCACATTTGAGGGTTGAACAGGTTGACAGTATATGCCATAAGAGGGTCGGTGTCTACTGTCCTTACACTTTCTCCTAGGTCAAGAGGGTATCTGGGAGGGGGTGTGACACTATACTTAACCAAAATTCTCATTTCCTCAAGGGGTATGCACCCAACTCTTGCTTGTCCTAAGCATTATGTGTTTCAACTTAGGTTTTACTTGTAACCTCTCATGTATGTGCCCAACTTGACCAACATCCTTAAATTATGCATCCAAGCTTCCTTTCCTATCCTCATGGACTTCTTTGAACCTCACCTATGTGTCCATAGGGCTCTCCTCAAGCCTATGTAGCCAACTCTTCCTTTCCTATGAGTCCTACCCTTATTTCCTTAAGCACACTTTGTCACACCCCCTCCCAGACTACCCTTACTACTTGGGAAATGAGTGTGAACCAGCATACACCTGTATTCTAAAGTAACTAGAGAATAATCACTTATGCTCATGCAATCTTATTTGTATTCCATATTATTCCATGAACTAACCCAACGCTTCAAGATGAGTGTTCTCTGTATACATTTTGAAACAAAACCCCTAAAATCCTAAGGAACATGTTTGACAAAATAAAGCATTTACATATACGGGGTATTTACAACTATCCCAAGGACTGGTCCAAAATAAACCCAAACGAGGATCTTTTGTAGGCTAGGCATCCCGGACACGCTCGCTACCTGAAACGAACAAACAAAAGAAATGCGTGAGCCTAATGCCCAGTGAGTGATAAACTTAAATTTTCCCAGTTATTATTACACTACTTGAATACGAATTGGCATGAAACATCAAAATATCACATGTCTATATAACCAGAAATTCCAACTAACTCATGCTATAGAACACTAGTAGTACAATTATTCTTTCTTAGCTGTGGCGGAGCGATGCTCTATGCACATAACTTCATGTACCACTTCTCATCACATCCATGTACTACTACTTCCACACTCCTTCCCTCAATACATATGTCACACCCCCTCCCAAGTTTACCTACATAACCTGAAAGGAGATGTAAGGACAGTATACATCACCCCTCTTGTGACGCATACCATCCGTTCCTTCACACACATTCTGAACTGTTCACCATGTAATCTCCACATTCTAAAACATTTTAAACATAACATATAGGAAAGTATATACAAGCTAAAAACTAAATTCCTCAACTCTTTTACATGTCCTTACACAACCCATAGTTTAACCCCTGGTAATTGTACATACATATCTACATGCCACCTAATTAAGGTTTAACATACAAATAACACTTCAACAAGTCAGATGATTCAGAGTCTCGAAGCTTAAGCAGGGCGAGTGGGAGTAGGCAAAGCACCAGAAACGTCTTTGCTACCTGGAGGGGAAAGAAAACATTGAAAACATGAGCTAAAGGCCCAGTGAGTGACAATGTTAACAAACCATTTTAGTTCGGAAATCATCAGTAGTAAAACTGAGTTCAACATCAACATAAAACATGCAATCACTTTAAATACACTAGTTAAAACAGCTTAATTGCCCTTATCAATTCATACATGATTTTTAAACAAATCATAAGGAAACAGTTTAGATATAATATTTTTCCCTTAGTTGAAGTGGAGCAAAACTCAATACCCCAACGTCGAAAACATATAAGGCTCGATGCGGAGCAAGACTCAACGCATCAGCATATAACCTCTATGTGCACATAGGAATATGGCGGGTTGCCCAAGTACCTTCTCATGTCCTTGAGTACTGGGTCCCGGGAAAACTCACATGCCTTATTAGCATTGAGCCTCCTCTAAAATATTTTATAGGCGGGTTGCCCAAGTACTGGGTCCCAGGGAAACTCACATGCCTTACTAGCATTGAGTCTCCTCTAAATATTTTCCTCTTTAGAAGCAACATTTTATACAACCCGTTCGTATACAAATCTTCATAAGAATACAGGGCAATTATTATATCAATAACATTTCATGAACATGCTTTTCAATAGCTTTAAGAACATAAATATGCTTCATAAATTATTTAATCACAAACTCACATTTCGTTGGAAAATTGAACTATCATGTTCAACAAAATCGTTTTAAAATAAAAGAAGTATCACTCACAATTCTTCTTAGGCTTTGAGTGGATTATATGCCTTCCCTATTTCCTCTTGGCCTGAAATAGATATTTTCCCTTGTTATACTTCTTTTCCATTTACAAGAACATAAACAACAACTTATCATATGCTCAGTGTTTATAGCACATCATGTGGTTAAGCTTTCATTAGTTTATTCTCAAGCCTTAACTCTAAAGCTATAACTACGAGTTGTCCCTTACCCTTCTGCTATACCTTGATTTCCAAGAACACTTTACGTGCAGCTCACTTGTTGTTATATCAACACTTGAGCCTTAGTTTCTCCTTAACAAAGCTGATTGTTACAGCTTTGATGTCTCTGCTTAATCCCTGCTAAAAACGAATTTCCAGCCCAAATTAAGACTTCTTCCCTTCTACAAACTTGTAAAGAATTAAGTCCCACAGCTTACCTCAAAATTTCAAGGCTTAACTCTTTTCCATTCTGCAGTTATGCCAAAATCACTCCACGTTGCTTCGAATTACATAGCAATTCTGTAGTTGCTACTTTTTCCTAAAGATTCATGTGATAAACTTCGGTTTCAGCTCAACCATCCTTCATAAGACTTGTTAAGAATTATGTTAACTTACTAACCTCGAAATTTCAGCCCTAAACTCGGCTTCCTTGAGTCGTTCTACTCCAAACAACAACCACTGTTCAGTCTGTGCGTCTGCAATCGGTCTCCTGTTCCAGTTCGAATTTCAGTACCAAAACAGGTAGAATCTCGCCCAAAAACTATAAGAACACCTTCCTCTTCCTTCCCTGGTGGTTTCTCTGAAAGATGGAACCAACTTAAGCTCTCGAAAAATGTCTGAAAGTGATTAAACTTACCTATATATACTGCCGACTTATCCCTCACAAGTACCGAGATGATAATGCCGACTTATCCCTCACCCGTAGGCTGGTGCGGGTCTTCTCTTCGACACAAGGCACTCATGTCTATATTCTCCTTCAGCGCCTTCAGCCACTAACCACTCTCAACGCATGGTGTTCTCGGCGCCTCTTACTTCCGACGCATACAACATAGTCATTCACACCACTAGCTTTATCGCGTCAAGACCGTTCTGTCTTGGACGCAGTGTGACTTCAGCGCATGGCTGTCTTCGACGCATGGTAACTTCAACGCATGGCTGTCTTCGAAGCATGGTGACTTCAATGCATGGCTCCTCAAATAATTCAACTTCCCGCTACTTTCACCAACACATGGTCTCGGCCAACACTTAACTAAAATTTTGCTCTACTTCTTGGCTACTTCTCGGCTATTCTTCTTCTAGTAACGCATAACCTCAATCGCATTGCTCTCCCCAACACATGGTTTTACAAGTCAGTGGTTACAACATAATCCCTCAAATGCCTTCACATGCTGTCCCTCAGCTTTGAGTTTATCAGAACGGAGTTGCCATGTGCCTTCGCATTTAATTCCCTCAGCACAGGGTTCTCTCTCAGAACACTACTCAAGTGCCTTCACCTGTAATCCCTCAGCACTGAGCTATTACACGCATTGGATTTCCACATGCCTTCACACATTGTCCCTGAGCATTGGAATCCACTTCCACCAACTATTCAAGTGCCTTCATACATGGTCCCTCAGCACTGAATATCATATACATTCTTTAATTCTTAAAGTACAACACAATCAATCCATAACTACTCCATATGACAGATTTCACATACCCGTTATCATTAAAACTGGCTAAGAGTATTTGATATATTAACAAGTAATCACTCACAACTTGTCTTGGCTTTGAGTGGATTATACGCCTTCCCGAGCTCTTCCTGGCCTGTAAATACACATTTCTCGCGTTAGATTTTTCCTTAAACTTCCTTTCTATACCTATTTAGTATACATAATTAAACTCTATACTTGTTTCATCACCGAACTCTCTTTTCCCCAAAACATTCACAATTATCGATGCTCCATATCTCTTGGCGAGTTTACCAGCGAAACCACACTTTAGGACACTGTACTAGCGATACTGGATCGAACGAGACTAGCGATACTGGATCGAACGAGACTAGCGAGATTACTTGAGGAGCGATACCCAGCGAGACTTCAGCGAGAGTTGTGAGACTCAAAGCCCCTTTTGCCTTACCAGCGACACTCGCTTCTCTGCTCAGTCTCCCGCTCTTTCAGCGATACTACTGTCGTAGCGACACAATTTTCCTTCTTTCCTTCTACTTCTTCTTTTAACTTGCTAAACATCACAGTCTAGCCAAATTCGGAACTTCCTTTCTTCTACAGCTTGTAAAGATCTAAGTCTTTTATCTTACCTCAAAGTCTCTTAAGGAAAATCCTCTTTGTTTGAGAGATATTCTTAAGCAACCCCGAGTTGCTCCTAATCATCCTGCAACTCAACTCCACTCTCTTCTACCTGGAGTTTAACACACATTTACTCAAATTCGGCTTGTATATCCTTCATGAAAATTGCTAGAAATCAAGTTAACTTACTAACCTCAAAATTTCGACCCTAACCACAGCTTCCACAGTTTTTTCTTCCCCAAGCATCGAGTGATACTCAGATTAAGTAACAGTAGCTGAATTCCCCGCTCCAGCTCAAGTTTCCTCCACAAAATCGACGAGAATTCCACATCAAACTAACATAAACATCTTCTTCCACCTTCCTCCGTTGTTTAGCTTTGAAATGGGATCAACTCGAGCTCTGAAACATAATCAAAATAATTGAATACTCAGTCCGCCTATATATATATCACCGACTTAATCTCCATTTCATCTCTATATATTGATCTCATCAACGCATACCTTCTATGCTTGGCTTCAACAGCGCATAGCCTCGGTTTTGTGTGTCACAATTTCCCAACGCCCCATCACCGGATAGCCGACGAACGCATGGTCCTCCCGGCCATTCTTCTATGCACCAACGCATACCCGCTTTCAACGCATGGTAGTGTTCAACGCATTTTGGCTTCCGACGCAAAGTGGCCTTTAACACCCAGTGGCCTTCCTTCACATCTGCGTCCACACCAGCTTACCTTCACCAACGCATAGTGCCACCAACTCATGGCCAATACTTAGCCATTTTGCTCCCACACAACCCGGCCAACTTTTCCTACTTAGCGTCCAACTCTTAGCCTCTTCTTAACTTGCCTTCTCACAAGGTCAAGTACGGGGCTTACACACTTCCTTTGCCTCAAACATGAATTAGTCAACACCTAGTTATTTCCTCCAAAACCTTAGGGTATGCGCCCAAGCCTTCCCTTTCTTCCTTAGGGTTTGCTTCCCAAATCTCAAAGTCATCCAACACTTGGCTAAAACTTCTCCAGAGTATGCCCTATGCGTTCAACTCTTGAATTTGGTGAGATTCCTTTTCCAATAAGGCATAATTCATTCAACCTTCCCCTTTATGACTGGGATTTCTCTCAACACCTCAACACTTAGTCAAAATTCTCCCTAAAATGTTCAACCATGTATTGATACCATCTTCTATGCTTCCATCATGGTGATTTTTCCCAAAAAGATTGTTCAACTCACCATTAACTTCCAACTATGCAACCAACTCAACCTTCTTCAATGCTTAGTGAAAGTTTCCTTCCTCACCTAAGTCTATGCGTCCATACCAAAGTTTTCCAAGTATAGTTGTCACACTTCGAAAATTTCTTAACTTACTTACCTCTTTGTAGTCCCAAAACTCGAAAAATCACTTACCATGGTTTTCTCCCAAACTCATCTGTGACTTATTTCCTTCTCGAAACTCAAGTTTGCTCATACACTTTCTTCCTTACCTTCAACGCATACTACCTCCTTAGTTAGCCAAAATTTGGCTAACTCCACATGCCTAGATTTTCTGCCTCTAAAAGTTTCTAACTCCAAAGGCTTGTATACAAGTTTCCCTTACTTTCCTTAGTTCTTTTTCTTAGTGGCATCTTAAGTTACTTGGTTAAAGTTTCCGGGTTTCACACTTAATAGTAAATAGACACCAACATTAGTGAAAATTTGTAGCCTATTAGGCTATTTTTGAAATAAATTGGAAGTAGAAGACAATAATGTAATATAGATCTATAATTAAGGCTATCTATGTAGAAAGCCCTAATTCAAAACCCATATTTGGATTGAGCATTTTAGGCCCGATTTGTAATACTAAACTCATTCCGTTTCAACAGTTTTTAACCAAACTATCTTTCCCATCGTTTTTATGTGTCATGATCCCGTTTCCATTATGTCCCTAATACCTCACGCATTCCAACACTCCTCTGATTCCTAGTGATCTAATTATATTCCAGCCTCCCAAACAATCTGTTAAATTTTTCAAAACGAGTTGAGATCAAGTGATAGTTGACATACATTCCCTCTCTTGAAGTTAGAAATTCAATCTTCCATCCACAATTATTATACTAATGCTAAGAAACACAGATTGAAATACTATAAAAACTCATCCTATAGAATTTTGAACCTTTATAAATGCTACATAATTTCCCAAATATGAAATCCATATAAGACCACTGGCAAAATTTGAAGAAATCTAGGTGTATTGAGCTTTACCTTCTTGATCTTGATCTACCCCATTCTGTGTTTATGGAATGTTTGATATTACAATGAAGTATTTTAATCTATCCTATTTCTGTTTGTTTTTTTCCTGAACATTAACACTATGGATGTAGAATATTTCAGTTCTATAATGGGTATATGGATGCCCTAGTTTATTGTATTTACATATTTACCATTTGCACTACTTTTTATGTACAACTCACTAGAGTTTTAATTCAAGTGGGAGTTTGTTGGGTTTTATGCCCTAAAACTCGTAGATTGTAAATGTAATTATTTGACCGTTATTAAATCATTAATAAAGAGTTATTGATGTGTTATTTCAATAAGCATTATTGATTGTTTTTGTTTGTTTTGTCTTAATAATCCTAAATCCAATAAACCAACAGCAGGTTTTAGCAGCAGCAGACGTCTCTACCTCGAAGCGTCGCGACATTCTTTCAAGAGCGTCACGACGTTGTTCATCTTTTTCCAGATCTTCGTACGTGGGTTGAATACGCGGTTCAACTAGACCGGTTCGATCAGTTTGGTTGATTTTTGCCTGATTTAGCCCAATTTTCAACTTTGGAGGTCTGGTTCAGGAGGTTTTGACTCAATTCAGGCAGGTTCGAAGTGTTTGGGTTCGGTTCGAGGGGTTTTTCCAATTACAATTGCAATAATTTAGCAGTTTTAAGTCATTTGATGCCAAAACCAGTCCACTTTAGTGTTTTAATTAATTAAATTAAATTTATCTATGCATAAAGTATGCCATATAGATTTAAAATCTCACCATAAGATTAACATGTTTCATGCATATATCTATGTTATAAAGTATTATAATGTATAGTATGCATGCTCTAGTTATCATAAAATGACTATAAGTTGTTATATTATTTTGTGATGTATGTTATAGATTATTAGTCATTTATAAAAAGTTATAAAATGAACTAGACATTTAAAATTTATAACAAAAATGAAATGCATGTTCATTTAGGGTTAACAATGTCACACCCCATCCCAAGCTACCCTTTTAACCTAGGAAAATGTGTGAGGACAGCAGACATCTATCCTTTTACGACATCTACTGCCAATCTATACTAAATCCATTACCAAGCACCTAATAAACAGTTAATATTTCTCATCTAGACAACATGCTCAAAACTCAAGACAAGCCAATGTTTACAATGTTAAACCCCCTCCCAAATTACCCTTTTTAACCTGGGAAGAGATGTGAAGATAGTAAACATCACCCCTTTTGTGAAGTTCACTGTCCACTTGTACCTGTATCACCTGTTGGAAACATCATTTAACATAGTCACCCACAACATCTTTTCTTTAAGATCTATATCAAGCAAGACTAGCATCCAAGATAATTACAAGACCATAAGGACATATATGTACAACACATCTGAACTTTTACCAACAACTAAGACAAAACTCAAACCATATACAACATGTACAATCTCACCTCTCAAACCAGAATCAACTAACTATGTCTACTTGCCACTTTATCCAAAATCATTTACATGTACAAAAACTCAGAAGAGAAGTGTTTGTTGATATCTCGAGTCTTGAGCAGGACGAAGCTTGAGTATGCTAAGCTCCGAGAACTCTTTTGCTACCTGGGTGGGAAAGAAAACACAAAAAACATAAGCTGGAAACTCAGTAAGTGACATAATATGGAAAACATAAACTTCGCATAAAAATCAAGCTTAGACACTAGAGGAAAATAAGCTAAACAATTTACTGAAATACAGTTTCTAAACTAGACAAACATTACTTGAATTCACAATAACCTTAGTTGAGGCGGAGCAAGCTCAACACACTCAACGTTGAAATCAAACTTTAGCTAATGTGAAGTAGTTTTAACACAACAACGTCAACTCTCTCTATGTGCACATAGGCATAACTATCTTGGGCTGCCCTAGTACCTTCTCCATGTTCTTCAGTACTAGATCTCCAGGATACTCAAATGTCTTCTCAATGTCCTTTAGCATTGGGTCCCTTAGAAAGCAATTTGAGAAATAGAAGTATGCTAGTTTATCATGTAATATCTCAGAAACATGTGTTATTTAATCACGCTTTCTTCAAAATTGAGGAAATAGATAAAACATGCTTTTCAAGCCATAACATCAAGTGTAAATCAGTAAACCATGCTCAACATTTAACAAATCATCAAGAAAACACATTTCATAGGAAATCATGGCTAGAAATCATGAATGAAATCCTTTTTAAAGAAAACATGTGTCACTCATAGCTCGGGCCTGATCCTTAAGGGTTATAGGCTTTTCCAACCTCAATTTGACCTGAAATACCAATTAAAAGACATTAGGTCATCTCTTTGAAGTTCCTACAATCCTCATTTTAACTAACTCCATCCATATTGCCTATATCAAGCTTGGTTTCCACCCATTTCTTCATTTTTGCCCTTTAGAGACCTTTTTACAAAAATTCTCAAAATTTTCTAAAATATCCAAAAATCAGCTTAAAATTCATAATTACCCATTTTAAGGCTAATAATTCAAGAAAATATCAATTAGAGTCCAAAAATATCAAAAAAATACCCAAAATGATCGTAGGCACCCAAGATGGGCAGCTGGTAGGCGTGGGGTGTTGGCAAGGGTGTGGGCACAGACATAGGCACAAGTAGGGGTGGGCGTGGGCGTGGGCACTAGAATGAGCAGAGGCGTGCTCCTAATGGCGGACAGCACAGACGAGCGTGATCTGCCCCACAGAGGCATCGAGGGTGGGGCTGTAGGTGTGGTTTGTCAAACAGAGGTGTCGAGGGTGGTTGTGTATGCCGCATAGGCGTGCAGATGAGGGCACTGGGTGTGCACGTGTGGGGCTAAGGGTGAGCAGGCATGGGTGATAGCCCTGGGCAGTCACCAGAAGTTTCAGCCCGCAGTGACCTGTTTTCAACTCGACTTTTCAGAGCTCCAAAACACCATTTTCTTTCAAATAAACTTCAAATAAATTTTATAGAACTCAAGGGTAACCTCTTAACTGACTTACCAAAAAGATTGGGTTCAAAAACCTTCCTGAGCAACCTTGAAAAATTCCCCAAAGTTAACTTGTCTGGTTTGCTCGGTGTCAGCGACAACCTTAAGTTTCTTCACATTTTCTCGATCTTCTCGACTCCAAATCAATTCGATAGTCCTAGGTTAGAATCCTGACTCAAAGAGCTTCATCTGCTGCAAAAATGACAAAAATGGCACAAGTAAATCGGGAGAGCCGACATCTTCTTTGAGCTGCTTACTTTTGGACTAAACTGCTGCCTAGTCCAACCAATCATCTTTAGCCACCAAGCCCTTTGCTTCGACGTGGCTCCATCTCTTTTCTTCTCATTCTAACCATCCAAATTAAACATTATTTCCCTTAAAATGGTTATTTTAATTTATTATTTATTCTTTCATTTATTATTTTTCCTTAATTAAATAAAATCCTTGATGTACGTTAACTTGAGAGTTTCTCCCAACACTTAGCAAAAATTTTTCATAAGTCTCAACCACATTTCTTTGATCATATACACCATTATCTCCATCCCTTTACCCATTATTAAGAGTTAATGGAAAAATCATAATTACTTAGACAAACACTAGAATCCTTAACCATTTGTTTCTAACTTGAACTTAAGCAAAGAGAAAATAAGAGTTTGGGCTTACATACAAACTTCCATTCAACAGCCTAATACACAATAGATACATATATACAAACTCAACAAAGTCATGCTCGAAAAACTAGTAAATAAATAGTAAACAACTCATTGTTGAAAACTCATAAATATTAGCTTATGCTTGAAAGATTTTCCTTAGTTGAGGCGGAGTGGAGCTCAATGCTACTCAACGTCGAAAACAACCTTAGTTGGGGTGGAGTAATCTCAACACACCCAATGTCGAATAACCTTAGTTGTGTAGAGTAATCTCAACACAACAACGTCGTATCTCCCTCTATATGCACATAAGAATTCTAATTGGGGTTGTTTGTATACCTTCTCATGTCCTTCAGTACCAAGGTCCCATAATTCAATATTAAAGTTGCCCATATGCCTTCTTCTTGTCCTTCGGCATTGGGGACCCTCTATAATTCTTTTGAAAATAAAGCATGCTTTGATAATAAATAAATCATTCATGAACACAAGTTAAGCAAAACCTCAAAGTTTCAAACTTATTTACCAAGCAACATGCTTTGCATAAAACTTAGCACCATAAAACATCATGCTTTATCATCAAAATCATGTAAAAGCATGTTCAAACTCATATTAAGAAACTCATGCTTTGTCATACTCAGCTCATGTTAGAAAAGTCATGTTTTAAGAATAATTCGAGCATACAAGAAATATTGAGAAAATAAATCATTTCAAATGAAATTCTGTCACTCACAATTAAAAGCTTGTTCCCTTAGGCTTATAAGCGTCACAGATCCTGGTTTGACCTAAAAATCAGATTCAAACCTCTCGTTATCTCTAACACACAAGCATCCCAACCTATAATCATATCCAATTCATATTTCCTTAGAAATCATCTTATATCTCATTCCCCCTAAACATAACTACTTCAGGGTTTTAACTCGAATGACCCTGACTTCTTCAAATGTGACAACAATTCAGCTTAATCACAACCGCTTAACAATGCTCAACCTTAATTTATAATCTGGTTTATATTGGATTATGCTCAACACTTAGCATAGGTTCAACTTATTCATATAACTTTAAAAAATTCACATAAAATCCAAATTCATGTATTTCTTAGTAAAAATGCTCTAAATTATTCATTTAGTCCCAAATATAGCCAAACAAATCCAAAAACACCCAATTTTGAAGCCAAAACTCACCAAAACCAGAATTTTGTACTAGCTAGCTAAGAGGGCGTGTAGGTGGGTTATTGGATAGATGGGCAGGAAATCACACCCACAGAGGTGTCAGCTGGCATGGTGAGGCAGAGGTGTTGCTTATGGGGCGCGGCTAACAAGCTCCTCGACAGCAGCAGACGCTGTTTTTTTCAGATTTTTATCTCAACTTCAAATGACTTATTCTCACTCAATTCTTAACCCAATTGAGTGTATTTTTTTGCAAATTCTTTAGGATTAAGTCCTCTATAATGTACCTTAAATGTTGAAGACCTAAAACCCCGTGGATTGCCCGGAATTGCCCTCAAACCAGAAACCTTTTTGGATTACCGAAAACTCCAAACCAGTTGCTTCTACCTACAATTTCACTTGTTTCCCTTCACATTTAGCTCAGATATCCTTCACAAAAGTTATTAAGAAATGAGTTAGCTTGCTAACGTCAAAATTTCAACTCTAAATTCGATCTGTATAGCTCGTTATCTTTCGAACATCATAACTTGTCCATATTTGCTCGACTTCCAGACCAACTTCAATTCTCTTTGAGTTTCACCAAGATTCCCTTCAAATTCCCACTCCAATCAACTCAAATATTCACTTTCTTCTAGAATGCACTATTTACTAGAATGATGATTACTATAATTACTAGGATGATGACTAGAGTTATAGTTTCTGTATTTATTGGAATGTTGGTTACTGAATTTACTACCTAACTACTATGAATTGATTGATTATGTCAATGGTGTCTGTTTATGTCAACAGAGATTGTTGTCCTATTTATTAAGCAATGTACCCTCTATTGACTTGAACCTTTGGGTTCACTAACTATGATTATAATTATGACTGAGTATCCCTCGGGATCACCACCTATGTTTATGACTATGACCTTCGGGATCACTGCGTGCCTTCGAGTTCGCTACTTATGCCTATGTTTAGTACACTGGTGCATTTGATAAAAGGATAACAATTTCATCTAGTGGACCCAGTAGTGGGTCACTTACTGAGTATTAATACTCACCCTTTCTTATGATTTTTTTTTTTGAAGTAAGGGTCAATGACAAAAGGAATCTGTGGCTGTGCCATGGGACTGTTTGTTGCTTCCGCATATAGGCTCATGTTTTCTCTTCCTAGAGTATAGTGTATGTCGTCATTGGTCAAAGTAAAGTATTTGACTATTTGTGTATTTAAATCACTACAACAAATTTGACATTCAATGACTCTTGCACAGTGCCAAAAATGAAGGAGAAAGTGAAAAAGAGTCATTAAATCCAAAATCACGCGTTTTTGGCGGGAAAAAACGGAGATTTTCGGATTTGTTGGAATTATGACTGTTTTTTTGTGTCATTAATTAATGACTGAAAAAAACAGTCATTAAATGTAAGAAAATGAAAAATACGGTTTTGGCGGGTAAAGACGTGAATTTTCGGATTTTTTTTTACTATTTTGACTTTTTTATTGTGTCACCAAATTGTGACTACAATTAACAGTCTTTAAAAAGTGACAAATTTTAATAGTCATTAATATTTTTTAATATTTCAAATTTTGAGAAAAGGAGGGAAGTTAAAATTTGTGGGTAAAAATTAATTAAATCTCACATTTTTACCCACAAACACATTTCCCCCCTTTTTTTACTTTCCCTCCTCTCACTTTCCCTCTTTTTTTCTTTTTCATTTTACTTTTATTTTTACATAAAACAAATAACTTGAACATTTTAATTTAAAATAACTTCTAATTTATTAGTTTTAATTATTAATTAGTCTTATTTAGGTTTACCTTGAAAATTTTGAAAAAAACTAGAGGGAAGTTGAAATTGAAGTGAGGTGCCAACTTTCCCATTTCTTTTTATTTGACACTTTCCACTTGGCGAATAAAAGGAGAAAGGGAAAAGACTTGTAGTGGTAGCCCTAATTTATTTTCTTTCTTCTTTCCCTTTCACGAAACCCATGTTTGGCCTCTATGTTTCTCTTTCGGTGACCATCAGTTAGGAGCAACGACCATGAACAACGACGCTGAGAAGTAGCAACCAGGAACAACGCTGGCGCAAACGGACCAGATCCAAGGACTAAATTGTTACTCCTATGAAAATTTATGGACTAAAAGTGATTTTTTTAATCTTAATTATAAATTAGAAAAATATTAATAGCGCTCAATAAATTTTTAATCTTATTCATTCTCTAAAAATCGAGAAACAAAGCTAAACCTTCAACGTCCGTCGTCGATCTCTGCAACGCCGCCTTAATGGGAGTTATATCGAGCTTTAAGGGTAAAAATTTAATTTTTGGTATTTAAGATAATCCAATCTAAATTAAGTATTTAAGATTTTGACATTGGATTTATTTTAGTCGATGTGATTTTATTTGAATTGAAAGAGATTTAGGAATTAGAAATCCAATTTAGGAAAAATTGGGAAGACTGCTGTGTATTTAAAAGTTTATTGTGTATTTGGGAGGAGTAATTTTATTTTAGGAGGTTTATGGAGGAAAAAGAAAAAGAAAATGAATAATTATATTTGATAAGGAAGTAGGGTTTTTTTTATTTATTTATATATAATAATTATTTAAAGAAGGAAACCAAGGGTTTATTTCTTTCTCTTCTTCTTCTTCTTCATTGTGTATCAGGCGCCATTTTCTTCTTCTTCATCGTGTAGCAGCCGGAGCCGTGTAGCAGCCGCAGCCCTGTAGCAACCGCAGCCCTGTAGCAGCCGCAGCCCTGTAGCAGCCCAGCCCAGTCGTCCACCGCCGAACAGTAGACGCACGGCCTCTTCGAAAAGCTGCCGCCATCGCACTGTTGGGTTCGCTCGCCACCTCACCGTCAGGTCGCCGCACTGTTGGGTACGCACGGCCTCTTTCTCTAACTTTATTCTCATATCAAGATACTGATTCGTCGGTACTTACTGCTATTATGTTTCCTTTTATTTGATATTCTATTTTGAAAGAATTATTTTTGTATGTAGAATTTGCACTTTGCTTCTCAGGGAAGTGTTTTTTTTTTATGTGAATTTTTTAGTTTCACTTTATTTTTCTCTGTTTCGAAAGTTATCCATTTATTTTCTTTGGATGGTTCAATTTTTTTCTCTTTTATACGACATTTTTTGGTTCTATTGTTTTGGTACATTGTATGGATTTTTCAAATTTTGCCCACTTTTCCTGTGTTCTCTATTTTATTGGTTTTTTTTGGCAATTGGTTGTTCTTGCACTGTGAATGATTCAATTTTTTTTCGCCTTCTCTCTGTGGTGTGCGACATTTTTATTCTTCTAGTTTAGTTTTGGTTGGTTCTACTATTATCTTGGTACATTGTTGTTTTATTTAATGTTGTTTTTTTCGCCGCTGTTGAGTGAGGTTTGGTGTTTGGGATTTTTTTTTTTTTGTTCGGGTGTTGGTGTTGGGTTCTTGCACAGTCCCTTGTGTTTGTTATCATGCGTTGATTCAGGATCATTTTTGGTTCGTCTCTTGTCATTGATGTTGCTTGTTGTGGCTATAGGTAAGAGTTTTGGGTGGAACTTTTGTATTTCCTTTGTTAGGTTCTTTTTCCCACTAAATTTTGGTTCATAGCTTGTTTACCTATGATGTTGTGGTGTAGATTTGTAAGTTTTGAGTAGATTACAGATATTGTTTAGCAAGATTGAGGTCATTTGTTGACGTTTCGAATTGTCACTACTGAGGTGTAGATTTGTAAAAATTTTACTATTTACTATTCAAATTGGTGTGACAGATATAGTTTGTGACATTGGAATAGTTCATATGGAATTTATTGCTTTAGGAGTTAATAGTGTTCTCACTCTCTAAATATAGTTTCAAACTAAATTTTGACTTTAAGAGCATGTTTTTATTGCTTTTGGAGTTTTCCAAATAACTATGGAGCACTTTGGAACGTTAGGTAAATATTATTCTAGTCAAAATATTTATCTTCTTGTAGATAACAAGATTCTAGGCCATTCATGTGGTGAAGAGATGGATGAGACTATGAGTGAATGGTTTGCTTTATCATTGGAAGCTACTAATAATGTTTTATACATTTTTGCGTGGTTGTTATTGATAATTCTTTATATACTTTGGATATGATGTTGATACTAATTCATGTGGTGAAAGATGGATGAGATTGACATTTTTTGGCTGTCAACGAAGGTCAAAATTATAGTAGTGTCGAACATTTTAGATTTTGGGGTAATTTTTTTTGCTTTCTAATAAATGTGTGACTAACGAAATTTCACTCAAAGGTGCAGAAGATACAACTTCTCTTATTTGAGGTCCGAAATCGTCTCACCCTCAACGCTCTACTCTCATCACCGCTCGCCTCACCCACGCCATCACCAAGGTATCAAGTTATTCCTTCTTTTTCTTGCGTTAAATCTGAAGGTGGTATAAATAAAGTTGGCTTGCTGGAGTGATTTTTTTAAATAGCAATTTGTTAGAGCAGTATGTTGCTAGGGGAGAATTCTTCGGCACTTTTTGTCTTTGTTTTGAGCTGAGAAGCCATGCTTAGGTGTCCTTTTACAAACTTTGAGATACGAACTGTGCATGTACCCAATTCTCATTTCTTTGTAATCGGTTCTGCATATCGAAAGCATGCTACCTAGCTAAGTAAACTTCTTTAATTAGATTGCCATTTATAACTTTCTATGATATAAATGGCATTGACGACTGTAGATGGACTTGATAGAAGTTATTGTCTAATATTATGATCTTATCATCAGGTTTCTTTTTGGGGGGAGGGGAAATTAACAAGTTCTTAATTTCCTAGTATTATGTGATGGACAAATCATGGATGGTCAAAAGTAGATTATCTAGAGAATACGAGGTTGGAGTTGAAACTTTCATTGAATTTGGTTTGCGTCATGGCAATGGTTCCAATTCCATTCGATGCCCATGCTTAAAATGTGGAAATCGTATATCTAAGGATGTTTCGATAGTTAGGGATCATTTATATGTCAATGGAATTGATCAAAGTTATAAGTTATGGTTTTGGCATGGGGAAGATTTAGCCACACACAATGTTAACAACAATTCTCATCCTGTGTTAAATGAAAACTATGAGGATGAGTACGATTTGTTTAACGTAATTGACATGGTTCAAACTGCTCATGATCAACTTCCTGGTGCACCAAATATCTTTGACACTATGTTTGACGATGCTAAAAAGCCATTATACCCGGGATGTAAAAGATTTACGAAGTTGTCAGCACTTGTCAGATTGTATAACCTAAAGGTTAGATTTGGATGGAGTAATTCAAGCTTTTCTGAATTACTATCTATAATAAGTGAATTCCTACCTGAGAAGAATGAGATGCCAACTTCTATGTATGAAGCTAAAAAAACATTAGGTGCCCTAGGTTTGAGTTACCAAAAAATAGATGCTTGTCCAAATGATTGTTGCTTATATAGAAAAGAGTATGCAAACAGCACCCAATGTCCTACGTGTAATCTATCGAGATGGAAGGTTCTTAAGAACTCAAAAGAAGAGAAAAAAGGAGTGGCTGCTAAACAGTTGTGGTACTTTCCAATTGTTCCAAGGTTTATAAGGATGTTCAAGAGCGCTGAACATGCAAAGAACTTGTGTTGGCATGCTACAGATAGGAAGGTAGACGGTATTATGCGACACCCAGCTGATTCTCCCTCCTGGAGGTTAATAGATCACCTATGGCCAGCGTTTGGTTTAGAACCAAGAAATCTTCGTTTGGGTTTATCCACTGACGGAGTCAACCCATATGGAGATCTAAGTACTAAATACAGTTGTTGGCCAGTCATTATTACAGTGTACAACCTCCCTCCATGGTTGTGTATGCGGAGGAAGTTTTTAATGTTGTCAATGTTGATATCAGGGCCGAAACAACCAGGATATGATATTAATGTGTACCTAGCTCCGTTGATTGAGGATTTGAAGCTTTTGTGAGAAGTTGGAGTTCAATGTTTTGATGCATACAAAGAAGAGTCTTTCACTCTGCGAGCAGTCCTATTATGGACTATTAATGATTTTCCCGCGTATGGAAATTTATGTGGTTGTACTGTGAAAGGGTATAAAGCTTGTCCAGTATGTGGAGAGGATACCAATTCAACCAGGTTACATCATGGGAAAAAAAATGTATACATGGGCCATAGAAGATTTTTGCCAAGACATCACCCGTACAGAAGACAAAAAAAAGCCTTCGATGGTAAGCAAGAGAATGGAAGTCCTCCACACCCAATGTTAGGTGCGGAGATTTACAATAAATTGAAGGACATAAGTTTTCCTAGTGGAAAGAAGTGTGGCAAGAAATTGAATGACGTAGCTTCAGATAACTACTGGAAAAGAAGACCTGCATTTTTTGAACTGCCTTATTGGAGAGAGTTGCATGTCAGACATTGTCTTGATGTAATGCACATCGAAAAGAATGTGTGCATGAATACCATAGGTACGTTACTGGAGGTTCCAGGAAAAAATAAAGATGGAATGAGTAGTAGACTTGACTTAGTTGAAATGAACCTTCGACCTGAATTAGCTCCTGTACGTCGGGGGAGTAGAATGTATATTCCTGCAGCGTGTTATACATTATCGAAAGAAGAAAAGTATCGTTTCTGTAAGACTTTATCTGGAATAAAGGTTCCCGAAGGTTATTCCTCTAATATTAGAAGTCTGGTCTCGTTAGAAAACTTGAAACTTAATGGCCTGAAATCACATGACTGTCATGTTTTAATGCAACAATTCCTTCCGATTGCATTACGTTCAATGCTACCTAAGAATGTGAGGTATGCTATTACTAGATTATGTTTCTTCTTCAATGCAATATGCTCCAAGAGTGTGCGGGTACCAGAGTTAGATAAGCTGCAAGAGGATGTAGTTGTTACATTGTGTCTACTTGAGAAGTACTTCCCACCTTCTTTCTTCACAATAATGTTGCATCTCACTGTTCACCTTGTAAGAGAAGTGAAGCTTTGTGGGCCCATATACCTACGATGGATGTATCCATTTGAACGGTATATGAAAGTGTTGAAAAGTTATGTAAGAAATAGAAATCGACCGGAAGGTTGCATTGCGGAAGCACACATATGTGAGGAGTCTGTTGAATTTTGTTCTGAATTCTTATCTGGGTTAGATTCCGCTGGGCTTGGTTCATTCAAGAGACGAGAAGAAACGCGCATTGATAAATCTTTATCAGCTGGATGTCATGTTAGACCCAACATAGAGGAACTGAATCAAGCACATCTATATGTACTTGAGAACACTGAAGAAGTACAACCGTATAGAATGTTAGTATATTACAATTCCCTAATCATCTAATTTGAATGTATTATCACCTTATATTTAGTACATTTTGTAGACAACATCTGGAGTATTTGAAGGAACAAAATCCAAGGAAAGCAAGTAATGAGAGGTGGTTACAAAATGAACACAATCGATCGTTCGCTAGTTGGATACGCGATCAGGTATTTAATTTTCATTCCCCATTTTTTGCTATATCCATTAAATCTAGTCGTACACTAAATGAAATGTCTGCCTGTAATAATAGGTGATGCAGGAAATACATGATAGAAAACCGGTTTCTTCAACTGTGCGTTGGTTGGCACATGGCCCCAACCCAGGATTGATGACATTTGAGGGTTATAGGATTAATGGGTGTAGTTATAACACCCAATCTCGCGACAAGGGTCGCACTGTCCAAAATAGTGGGGTTACATTAGTTGCCACAACAATGCAAGTGTCCAGTGCAAAAGATAGGAATCTGATTGTATCAGACATGTCTTTTTATGGGGTTATTCAAGAGATATGGGAAATTAATTACAATACATTTAAAATTCCATTATTTAAGTGTCACTGGGTTGAAAACCAAAATGGGGTTCGAATTGACGATTTTGGATTTACATTGGTGAAACTCAATCGTATAGGACATACTTCGGATCCATTCATCCTAGCCACCCAAGCAAGGCAAGTGTTTTATATAGAGGATCCTATTGACGCACAATGGTCAATTGTTATCACACCACCTCAAAAGGATTTTGCCGATACATGTTATGCTGACGAGCTTGGAGATACTTCTTTGGACTGTCCTTCAGTTGCAAAATGCACATCACCAACTGATATAGATGAACCTGATATTCCATATGTAAGAGATGATTGCGAAGGCACATGGGTTGATACTTGAAAGTTTATCAAGTATGTACATCTAAATAATGCGATTGTTTTCAGTTCTTATTTGTTTTCCTTTAATGTTCATAGATTTTCTTATTTATCTCGTAGGTTATTGTTAATGGAAGAAGGGATCGCTCCAACGGATATGCTTCCTTAATTTATGGAAGAAGGGAGAAGAAAATTTGTTGTCTCAAGAAGTAGGCTCACACTTGCTATGGCCACGGGATCTTGTGATAATTGATAATGAAAAGGTAACCTTTTCCATCCTTGTTGGTTCTTATTCTATATAAGTAATTTATTTTCATGTTACACTATTTGTTGATAGGAGGAGGGAAAAAATTCAAATAAATGTTTAGGAGTTCTATCAATGACTCCCAT
The DNA here is from genome assembly GCA_031780015.1 of Citrullus colocynthis. Lineage (NCBI taxonomy): Eukaryota > Viridiplantae > Streptophyta > Magnoliopsida > Cucurbitales > Cucurbitaceae > Citrullus > Citrullus colocynthis. The sequence goes on from QLSR01000174.1 coordinate 522,594, forward strand.
TCAAAGTTCACCGGTTGCTTTACGCTGTTTACTCCGTGAACTTGAATACATTGGATCATCAATTCAAATCACTGTACCGATGGAAGTATTTGGAATCCACCGCAAGTGCTGTATTTTGGTTGAGGTCTTACGAGATTTTTGTCATATGCGCCCTATATGCACTCCTTGTATTGATGCGTATATGATGTAAGTAATCTTACTATATCATGGTTTAGTATTAAAATATACATATTCAGTACTGTATAAAGTTTTATTGATATTACAGGTACTTATACAAACTAATGGAGAAATCAAAGACTTTGAGTTTGTATAAGTTTTTAGATGCTGGTTCCATCTCAATCTCAACCAACAAAGAATCTCGAGCTCAATTGTTGTCCTCGAGAATGGCAGGATTGGATAATCAACTTCTCATCTTCCCTTACAATTCTGGGTATGTTGTATAAAATGCATTATACTATATTTTGAGCACTGTATATGATTTTTTGTGATTCTTTAAATTTGTAGGAATCATTGGACTTTGATCATTATTGATCATTCGAAAAGTAGCATATTTTGGATGGACCTTTTAAAAAATCGACTCGACCAAGATATCATCAGTGTGATAGGCATGTACGTATGTTATAGCATTTCACAACTTTAACTAGTATGAATACATAAAGAGACATGTTACATTTAAAGCCATTTGTAGGGCTTGCAAGATTGTTGACCCTAAGAAGAAAAAGCTTAGTTGGAAATCAATTAAGGTATGCTATTTTGTACATAACATAGTTTATCCAATAAACATGTACAAAATTGACTTAACATGTGTTTTGCATTTCATACAAACAGTGCCCTAAGCAATCTGGTGTGGTGGAATGCGGATATTATGTCATGCGATACATGCGTGAGATAATATTATCAGGAACCACATCAATTTTAGATATAGTACGTATTACAAATTCATACAAATTGAAGTTACGTATTCAGTGCTTCGAGTTTATTTCGCCTTCTTTGTTTATAGATGAAAGGTGCGCCACGTACATACTCACAAGATGACATTTACGTGGTACGAATTGAGTGGGCAGAGTATGTGGGATCGCACATGTTCTTCGCATAGGTTTTGTGGCAGTAATAGTTGTTGGAGTCTGGAGAAGACAGAACTTTTTTTTGTGGATGGAGTACTTATATTTTGTTGCTCAATATAGAATTGAATGCATTTGCGAAATACCTTTTGTGGAGTTGAAGCATGAATTAAACTGGTATGGGTATGATCGTTAAATGTCGTCGTTTTTTTGGAGGTATTGTAGAATTCTGGTGTGTTTGATCTGTTATATAACTCATCACTAGTTTTATATTAACATTTATATTTTTTGTTTGGAAAAGGTTGGCATGATACATGATATTGTCTATGGTTGGGTAACATCACAAGTGATTTTTTGCCATCGAATCAGAGAAAAAAACTTTCAAAATGATTGTTAGCAAAAAGGTAAAATGGGGGTGATGGAAGTGTTATGGTTTTGTTGGATTTGTATTATGTTGATCTTGTTATTAAACTTTATAATTTTGGTTGACTCTTACTCTTCTATATTTATCTTATTTGTAGTTCGTATTTCAATATTTTGAGAACAATGTTATGTGGAAGAAGTAGGTCGGAGGAAGAAGTTTTGAAGTTGTAGTCTTTTTTGGTGCTTAAGAGGTATATATCACATAACCTACAATTATTCGTTTATTTCAATTAGATTATGTTGTCAAGACCTCAGTTCAAATATTGGCTCACATTACTAGATTTAGGTAGGCTTAATTTCTTCTTATAGTTATTAGAATTCTTTCGAAATAGTTATTAGCATCGATTGACACTGGATTTGTCTATGTTGTGGAAAATTCCCTAATAGTTATTACAATTGGTTGAAAATAGTTATTGGCATTGATTGACGTTGAAAGTGTCTTTGTTGTGGATTTGTCTATGTTCACTTGCCCCCCCCCCCCNAGTAGTGTATAAGTTAAGATTGGAGGTTATTCATGTTATTAAGGTTAAAAAGTGAGATTATAATGTGATATAGTATATATTTATGTGGCTATATTGTGATCCTATGCATAATTTTTGTTTGAAAGTGTTCATCGAAGCTTACTTGTATTGAGTCAAATTCTAAAATGAATGTTTTTTCTTTCATAGGGTTCCTGGACAATGCCATTGGAGCAAGGAAGCCCACCAACCAAGATATTTAAATAGGTGTTGTATATATATTTTTTGGTATTATGCCAACACTTAGTTGTAAGTACTGAATTTGTAAATGATGTACCTAGAGTTTGATTACTAGCTAGCTTCCTTGTATTAACAATTGGAACTATATTATTATATATGAAAGTTACTTTTTATGTTCGTGTACACATTTTGTGTTGAAACTGAAGGAAACACAGGTGTAATAACATGTATGAAACACAGGTATAATAACGTATATCGTGGTAATGATTTCTATGATATATGACAAAAGTCATGGTATGAAATTAAATGACCTTAAAAGAATGTCATAGTTAATGTATTATTGACATTTTAAATGTGTCATTAGTTGTTTTGCGATGACAGAAGTATAATGTCAACGTAACTCTTTATTTGACAGAAAAAAGTCAACATTTTGATTTTCTAATGACGGTATAAAATTGTCATAAACACCATTTCCATGACTTATAATAAATGTCAATATATATTTATTGTTGACTGTGCCTAGAAGTCATGAAACTATCAACGATGACTGATTTCTCATGTGTCATCTATACACTTTAGATGATGGGCGATTAAATGACTAAAAAAAAGAGTCAAGAAATGTGGTAATGACTGTTTTTTAGAGTCATAAAAGCCTATTTTTGTTGTAGTGAATATTCTTTTAATTCTTTATTTCATGCAACTTATGACTGATTTTGATTTCATGTTTTGAGGGGACCCTGTTAAAATATTTTTAATATCTTATTTGACGTAAATAAATCATTCAAACTAATTTTTATTATGGTCAAATGTGTAATGTTGCCTAAGTTCTAAATTGCTTTACAAAATTATGCATGCATAGGGTAGCGTCGCGTCAGTTAGAGGGTCGGGTCGTTACACCCATAACTATACTCTTATAAATTGCGGTATATTTATGTGTCCATTGAATAAACATATTTTGTAAGTCAATCTTCCACAGGGTGTTTGTAATTACAATTAGCCAGATTATTATTTTACCCCTGTAATTACCTCTTGCACCTTAAGTACCACTGATCCTCTAATGAACAATACTGTCTATAGTCCAACCATATGTAAATTCTCTCTCAAATTAGTGAGAGGGTGATGCCTCATTGTTCAAGTCCTAGAATTCACTTAAGGGAACAACCTATCTACTTTCCCTACAGTTAGGAAGGAGTGAATTCCATCTTGTGAAGTTATGTTCCCAACTCCTCACTCGACATCATCCCCAAAATGGTAGGAGTATTGAGTCGACAATTAAGGGCACTCTCACCCATATAAATCAAAGAACGATTCTTATGAGTAGAAGTTCATAACTCACTCAGGATTGAGATCAAGTTACATGGTTCTCATCTGAAATATAAAACTCTTTAATTAACAGAGTTACAAAGAGAGATTTAATTTCGTGGTCGAGTCTTATACAGACTCACTGTATAGGATACTCCCACTTACATTTCATTACACGAACGATTTGGATCAAACCATTTGTAACACTTACAAAGTGGGTCGTATCCATAGCGCTACCAGGATGAGGCACTCAACTTTACCCATATACTATAAACCTTTTAGGTTTTTTCTTGAACACGATCCAATTGTAAGTCAACCACGTACTGTTCAAGAGAAATTAAATAACCTAGGATTTTAGTTTTTTGGATTTTGAGTTATAGAAACAAATTATTATTAAAATAAACAATACTTTATTTATTAATTTATTTACAAATTTATAAACTACAAGATTTAGGACATAAATCCCAACCTAAAGACTTATAAAATATAATCTACACGTTGTAATTTAATTTTAAAAGAAATAGAGAAGATGAATAGAAATAAATTACAAGGTTATCACATAAGCTAGTTTTGGATAACATATATAATGATCTCTGTTTAAAAAATGATTGAACCCAAATGAATAATTATGAAAATAAAATAATCAATGAGTCAGATTTGGAAAATGATAAGATCAAAAACCTTTGAATGCTACTATGTACTTTGGTTCCAATTGAATAATATGAAAATGACCAAAATGGTCAAATCTTGGATTGTCATTCATACTTCACTCCCATCCAATGTGGGCCATACCTGCTACTTGCTTTCATTTTGGAACAATCAAGGTGGCAATATTTTATTATGTAAAATATTTTAAATAATCCAATGCAATTTCATTGATTTAAAGTTTATAAAATTACTAAAATGACCCTAACGTCTAAAGTCGATCTTTCAACTCATATTATACTTAAAAAAACAATTGAGTGAAAATATTTTAGACTAGAAAAGAGTAAGGTTTATTTTTAAATACAGCAAAAAAAAAAAAAAAAAATTATTTATAAATATAGAAAATTTTATTGTCTATCAGCGACAGTCTACCAATTGAGCTATCCCGACAATTTCCGATATATTATCCTTATTTTCATAGATGACTTTGGTCTATGTCAATTGTAAATAAGAAAAAAAGGTATTCAAAAGTCTTCTTTTCGAAAATTCACAAAATTTCAAAGCTTGGATAAAACTTTGGAAGTTTTAGTATGGTAGACAGTATCGTTAATCATTCAAATTTCACAATGTAACTGGTATACAATGAAATTTTGCTACACTTATATATATTTTTCTATTTATAATAATTTTCCAAAAAATAAAAGTATGAATTTAGAATATATAAAATTTGACCAAGTTTGTTAAAAATATACTATTTAATTTTGTCATATACTAGTTTTCTATCTATAAAAGCATGATTAAAAGTTGTGGTTAATCAACCTTCTCTTATCTTCACTTTTCTTTTCTTTTCAATAAAAAAAATTTAGGACAAATTGTAAAAATCACTCCTAAAGTAAGGTTATAGTTTCATTTACGCCCTTAAACTTTCAATTACAACGGTTGAGCTCTCATACTTATATAGTGTTAAAATTGAACCCTCAAACTTGTATAATTGTATAAATTGTAACAATTGTATAAGTTTAAGGGTTCAATTTTTATAAATTGAGGGTCTAATTTCTACGTTTATTCTAAGTATGAGGATCCAATTTTAACACTTGAGTAAGTTTGAGGGTATAATTGCAACTACTACCATATTTCAAGGATGGTATTTATAATTTGCCCAAAAATTAATTTTATTTTAAATTATAAATTTAGTCCTTATTATTTAGAGAGTTAGAATTTAGTCCCTATAATTTGATAAAAGCATCAAATGACTATTTATGAGAATTCTATTAAACGGTAGGGACTATTTATAAGATTTTATCAAACCGCATAGATTTAATTCGAACTTTTAGTATTATAAGGGCTAAATCCTAACTTTCTCCAAATTAAACAGATCAAATTTACAATTTAACTTTAAGTTTATTTTTTTTTTTGGTTAAAAAAATATAATATTTATTTAATATCGTTTTTTGAATTACAAATATAAAATTGGGTGGTCTTTTGGTTTTGGTTTTGTTCATTTTAAATGGAGTGTTAGTCCACTGTAGAGCTGATTTCAATACTTACTATTATCATATCCGATTAAAAACTATAATACAATATAATACATATAACATTCGTTAAATGTTTTTCTCAGAAAAAAAAAATCGATAAATATTTAACAACAATAATAAGAACTCACAATAATAATAATAACAACAATTATTATTTTTATTATTATTGTCGTTGGTGTTGTTATAATTATTGTTTTTATTAATATATTAACTCTTATTATATTTATTCATCAAATAGGAAAACATAATTCCATAATAATGCATCATAATAGATTTCTTTTTTTCACTCCATATGATATAATAATATATCTTAATAATAAAAATTTATTGGTGTAAATTTTATTTTTGAAGCAACTTATATTGTTTGAAATTATCACTAACAATAAATGATGTAGTTGATATTTATTTTATTATTTTCCAAAAATAGCAATAATTCAAATAGTGAAACAAAAATATCATAGCCTTATTTAGGTTTTTTTAAAATTTTTTTTTATAATTTCTTTGATTATATTATTATTTTCAAATATTTATATCTTAAGAGAATAATTGTAATGGATAGCAAAACCTTTGTCATATTTGTAAATATGTCATACAAATAAATAATTTGATGATATGATATTTTTTAAATTTCAAAGTTTACCGCTAATGCATGTATCATTTATATAGTTTATGAAAGATAGACTTTTATCACCGATAGACCGCTATAATAGTTATTTATAGACCTCTATTATTGACAAACAAACATGATACCATCAGGGTTAAAATTAAATTAGGGATTAACTATGGATTTGGTCAATTTTTAAAAGTTACATACTTAAACTTAATTACGTTTTTTTTTTTTTTGGTTCACGATGATATATTGCTAATTTAAACACATTCATTTGATCTTAATATATCTCTATTTAATAGCTAAAATGTTTGTAAAAGATAAATAAAAGTCAAATGAGTATAGCTTAACTAGTATAAACACACATGTATCTTCTTATTTTGGGAACACTTTGGTATGTTGACTATCAACCTCTTTTAGAAAGGGCAACTTTTTATGTGCTACTTGGTCAGCTAAAGCCTTGTCCTATGTTGATCGGTTTCAACTTATCTAACCTATTTTTCAAAGCTTTTAGGTTTCTTGGTCCAGTGTGTTTGTTCTACTAATCAAAATGGTCAATGACTCCGATCGATTAATGTACTCTTATCTCTAGAAAGGGAAGCTGGATAGAGTTGGTAGGGTCAAGGTTGCTTGGTCGGAGGTTTTCATGTTTTGATAGTTGTCTTGGTATTTGACACTTTCCTTCTTAAAATGTTGCTACTATTATGAAATTGTTGTGGCTTATTCTTATCCACTCTGAATCCTTTGTGAGTCACTTAGGTGGAAGCCTATAGTTTGCATGGTTGAAATATTTGGGTAGTTAGTCCATCTTGTTCATCGTCTTGGTGTTGGAAGTCTATCCATTGTGCACAGGACCAATTGTGACCCTTGATGCAATTTTTTATTGGTGATGGACATCGTCGTTCGATTTAATTGGTTTGATCCTTGTTGTAAAGGGGACCCTATTCTTTAGCACTTTAGTTTGATGGTTATTTTAGATGCGAATAGTTTCCACCACACTGAGGTCTTTGAATTTCTTCATCTAGATGGGACGTAGGCCTGATTGTCTAATTTCAGAGAGTTGATTGAACTCTCTGAGCAAGTTTAATCAATTGTGGTTGAGGTAGGGAGGGAGGATCATATAATTTGGCTCCCTTATTGATCGGGGTTTTTTTTTTTTTTTTTTTTTTTTG